>BQNB010114097.1:0-15555 GCA_026074375.1 Tanacetum coccineum
CACTGGACTGCTGTTAAAATTATTCTTAAGTATCTTCGCAATACTAAGGATATGTTTCTGGTATATGGAGGTAATATGAAAAGAGAGCTCAGAGTTTTTTGCTACACTGATGCTAGATATCTGACGGATGCAGGTGCTGTTGACTGGAAAAGTACAAAACAAAGTATTTTTGCAACCTCATCTACAGATGCTGAATATATCGCTGCTTTTGATGCATCGAAAGAGGCTGTATGGATTCGTAAATTGGGCTTGGCATTGTCCCCATAATTGAAGAACCCATAAGTATGTATTGTGATAATACTGGAGCCATAGCAATAGCGAAAGATGATGGAGTCACTAAAGGTGCAAGACATTTTTGCGCAAAAGTTCACTATCTTCGCGAGACCATTAAGATGGGTGATGTAAGGATAGAAAAGATTGACACAAATGATAATTTAGCTGACCCTTTCACAAAGGCTTTGGCATTCCCTAAGCATTCCGGTATTAAACTAGGAAAAATCGGATGGTTGCCCGCTATAGATTTCATGTAACTCTGTGTTTGATTAGTATTTGGATAATTTTAGAATTGTAAGACAGTTTTTAATTTCTGATGAATAAAGATACTTGGGATTTGTTATCATTCATATAACAACTGTTATTCTATATTTGCATGTTTAATCCTTGAATGATTCATCATTCTAAATATGTCCATTGTCGGTTAACAATATGGGAAATATTGTTATGAGTAGCAAAAGTTAGTGTTGGTTATATCTTTGAATATATGGCTGGTTTCCCTACCAAACTCATATGTATTCACAAGGATGCATATTGGATACCCCCAACTTTCGATATTACTTTTGGATCCATGACCATGAGTAAAATGTCGATACATGGTTGATAAAGATTATCCTTAGACATGAGATGCAACAGTTCTGTATGTTTGGATATCACATTTGATTATAGCCCAACGCTATCCGTGAAACAAAGGTAGTCTTATAAAAGCTATTTTTTTTCGGAGTGTATGTTGAAGCAGCATCCACAACACATGTAGTCAATAAAGGATTTGGTTCCTCGCACTGATATGTGCAGAAAGATACCAATGTGCCGTCTCCAGATTTAAACAGTATAAATGAATGGCCGTTCCCTAAAGGGGTAATGCAAGAGATACTTGATTACATTTGGTATATCTGAATTATTTCAATAACGAGAAACATAATGTTAAACTATATGGAATGACTTAGAATCCATATCCATGGTTTAACGGTATCTGTAACAAATGGAAGATTAAAAATGGCCAGAAATTTAGAACCCAATAAAATAAACTGAGATTTTTTTGAAACTCTTATCTCTAATATTCCTAATGAATAAATAATGTGTGGGTTGCTAGACTTTGCCAATTATAGGGAGTATGAGGTTATGTGCTACTCCGACTCCCAAGTGGGAGCTGTTGGATTATGGTAGTCGAAAACACGAATACATTACGAATATATGTGAGCCTATTGGGGGCACACACGTTAATACACGGAGAATGTATTTATACTTCACAATAAATAAAATCGAGGGACTTAATTTGACAACACACAAACCAGCTAGTAGTTTCATGTAACTCTGTGTTTGATTAGCATTCCCTAAGCATTCTGAATTAACTAGGAATATATTGAAGAACTAGTTTTGGATAAGGAGGTGGAAGAGCAATTGTGATTGACTTGTGACTTGTCTCCTATGTCTATCACAACTAGGGTTAAGGGCTTATAAATACCCCTCTCCCCTAGTTCATTCTACACACATCAAATCTATAATTCCTCAAATCATATTTGGTTCTTTGTTTTCCATTCCCACCGATTTTCTCAAAACCTTTTCAAAAGGTTTTTGGTTTTCGGTTGTTACTCCACATCCATATTCGATTAAACCTCAAGGTTTATTCATCCTCTCTTGTTTCCTACTAGCTCGACGTTACAAGTATTAAACACAAGGTGTTCGTGGTGTTTTTGGTTCGAAGAAGAAAAACCCTAAAGGGTTTCGGGTGCTTAGTTCGGTCCAAGTGGTATTTCGGTTTGATTAGGGGTTTTAATCCCTAATTCGGTTGATGTTATTCGGTTATTAATTCAAGGGTTTTGCATAGTAATCGGGTTATAATACTAGGTATTGGATTTGTGAAGTTAAGCCTAGCATAGCTTAATACATTCGGTTGACGTGATTGTGTGAGCAACCGTAGAGGCAATTATTTTAGTTGCTTGTTTCGTTTTCTTGATCATATTAACAAAAGGTACGCGTTTCTATTTACCTTTTATTTTGTGTTAACCATATGCTATTACTAGGTCCTATCCGCTGCGTACTCGTGGCTAAACTAGTTACTAGTATTTTAAATCCCAACTGTGGCATCACGAGCCACCCTATCGTTTTAGTTTTTATATGGTTTTTACACTTTATGTTTTAAATTATATGCTTGTCTATATGCCTATTCATGAAACATATAGATGATCTGCTGCGTTTAGGATTTTATTTATGTTTTGCTAGAAAATATGACAATGATATAGAGTCTATTGCCATTGTTAATAATTAATGCAGTTAGATCTATTCTTGAAAACTGTTAATGGTTTTAAATAGGATTAAAAAGGGAATGAAATTAAACTATAATATTTGCATGCTCCCCTTTTTATTTCTTCTACTTCCACTATAAGACCCACGCATTCACTGTAGGTGACTTTTAACCTCCGTGTTCTGGAATGCTTCAAAAAATAAATGTTTCTTTGTGGTTTGGATGTTGCATCGTAACCGTAATAGAGAGAAGAGAGGGATAGTGAGTGAGATTTTTTTTGTGTTTTGATTGCAAATGATGCATGAATGATGGTTTGAGGTGATGGAAAGTGTATATGAGTACTAGGTTGAGACAACATTGCTAGAAAATAGCCATCTTGCCCCCTATAGCCTATCTCATCCGAATTTGAATCCTAGGAGGGGTTCGGGTTCTTCTTTTCGTGTCGGGATCACATAAAAGCTCAAAATTTGACAATTTACTATCTTACCCAAGTTAACATTAATATTCCCATTACGTTTAAAATCACTTTTCTATAAATCTAGGTTATTTATACGACACATATCACCTTAATCTACTATAAAAATTCTATTTAGCCGTTGTCGGTCGAGTCATGACCGAAAACATGAGTTTTTGTTTAAAACTCAACCGGACCATCCTCACAAGTGTAAAAACATTTTAAATCCCCAAAATAAGTCTTTTCAAAGTCAACTTGCTCAAAATTTACACTTTAACGACCGTTACAGTCTTTTACCGAATTTCACAAAAATGACCGTTTTCTAACAACTTTCAAATCACACACCAACGATTTACGTTTTAAACCAACGTTTTCAAAATCATGAGTTTATTAAATAAATAAAATCATTACACACTACTAAATCACTTAAACTCATTCCCAAATAAATTGTCGTGTCAGTACGCGCTGCGTGACGATTTTTGGGGATCACGGGAAGGCTTCCCGAAATTATTCAAAAGACCAACCAAATACTTTGAAATGAAAAGACGAATCAAAAATGATTCTCTCCCAAAATTCAAGACTTCTCCAAAATCCCGGTTAAACCGTAACCGTTTTACACAAAATAGTCAACTGAAGTCAACTTTTCAGCTTTCATCAAGAAAACTAACAAGGTCGAAAGACTTCAAAATACAAAATTCATAATATTTTATAATACTTAACCCTGGACGAGTTACCGGTTATCACAATATTGAAGTTAACATTTACTCGGTTTGCAAATTAACGCATCAGGTAGTAGAATATTATGACATTACAACGTTAATTGTAAACATGTGCATTAGCAATATGAAAGCAAAAGCAATAGTAATATAATAGAGGCATTGCACTAAACATACAAGACAATAAATAACAATATTAAAGGCAAACATGCAATTGAACAAGCACAACACAAGTGATGCGCAAGAACACAAGACAACGTTGACACAGAAACAACACATTATTAGATTACAAAATAAAGATTTAAACACAAAGGTAGTAACATGTTAAATAAGCATACTGACACAACAAATACAACACACAATAGACTATGATACTAAATTCTAAAAACCCAATGTGTTGTAGATCGTATAGGGTATCATTACGTTTTCATATAGATGTGTAATGGTTAAGAAAATAATAATTAAGATGCTAATAATAATCTAACATACAAATCAAATATACTCATGATAGACAAAATAGTATATCTTGTTGGAATATGGTAGTCGAAATGACACAAATACATTACGAATATGTGAGCCTATTGGGGGCACACACGTTAATACACGGAGAATGTATTTATACTTCACAATAAATAAAACCGAGGGACTTAATTTGACAACACACAAACCCAAAAGGGGTGCTTGGCTTGGCCGGCCTCTTGAGGCTTCAAAAGATGGTGTTTGTGTCGAATTAGAAAACAAGGAATATATTGAAGAACTAGTTTTGGATAAGGAGATGGAAGAGCAATTGTGATTGACTTATGACTTGTCTTCTATGTCTATCACAACTAGGGTTAAGGGCTTATAAATACCCCTCTCCCCTAGTTCATTCTACAACACACAACTTCTGAAATCCTAAACAAATATTCGGTTCTTTTTTCCTTTGTTCCACCGATTTTCTCAAAACCTTTTCAAAAGGTTTTTGGTTTTCGGTTGTTACTCCACATCCATATTCGATTAAACCTCAAGGTTTATTCATCCTCTCTTGTTTCCTACTAGCTCGACGTTACAAGTATTAAACACAAGTTGTTCGTGGTGGTTTTGGTTCGAAGAAGAAAAACCCTAAAGGGTTTCGGGTGCTTAGTTCGGTCAAAGTGGTATTTCGGTTTGATTAGGGGTTTTATCCGAATTCGGTTGATTGTATTAGGTTATTATTTCTAGGGGTTTTGCATAGGAATCGGGTATAATACTAGTATTTGATTTGTGAAGTTTAGCCTAGCATAGCTTAATACATCGGTTTACAGTGGATGTGAGACAACCCGAAAGGCAATATTTTATTTGCTGAGTCTTCGTTTCTTGACATATACAACAAAAGGTACGCGTTGCTATGTAACCTTTTATTTGTGTTAACCATATGCTATTACTAGGTCCATCCGCTGCGTACGTCGTGGCTAGAAACTAGTTACTAGTATTTTAAATCCCAACTGTGGCATCACGAGCCACCCTATCGTTTTAGTTTTTATATGGTTTTTACACTTTATGTTTTAAATTATATGCTTGTCTATATGCCTATTCATGAAACATATAGATGATCTGCTGCGTTTAGGATTTTATTTATGTTTTGCTAGAAAATATGACAATGATATAGAGTCTATTGCCATTGTTAATAATTAATGCAGTTAGATCTATTCTTGAAAACTGTTAATGGTTTAAAATAGGATTAAAAAGGGAATGAAATTAAACTATAATATTTGCATGCTCCCCTTTTTATTTCTTCTACTTCCACTATAAGACCCACGCATTCACTGTAGGTGACTTTTAACCTCCGTGTTCTGGAATGCTTCAAAAAATAAATGTTTCTTTGTGGTTTGGATGTTGCATCGTAACCGTAATAGAGAGAAGAGAGGGATAGTGAGTGAGATTTTTTTTGTGTTTTGATTGCAAATGAAATGCATGAATATGTTTGAGGTGATGGAAAGTGTATATGAGTAATAGGTTGAGACAACATTGCTAGAAAATAGCCATCTTGCCCTCTATAGCCTATCTCATCCGAATTTGGATCCTAGGAGGGGTTCGGGTTCTTCTTTTCGTGTCGGGATCACATAAAAGCTCAAAATTTGACAATTTAATACGTTACCCAAGTTAACATTAATATTCCCAATGCGTTGCAAATCACTCTTTTCTTAAATCTAGGGTTATTTATAACGACACAGATCACCTTATCTACTATAAGAATTCTATTTAGCCGTTGTCGGTCGAGTCATGACCGAAAACATGAATTTTTGTTTAAAACTCAACCGGACCATCCTCACAAGTGTAAAAACATTTTAAATCCCCAAAATAAGTCTTTTCAAAGTCAACTTGCTCAAAATTTACACTTTAACGACCGTTACAGTCTTTTACCGAATTTCACAAAAATGACCGTTTTCTAACAACTTTCAAATCACACACCAACGATTTACGTTTTTTAAACCAACTTTTCAAAATCAGGAGTATAGTAAATAAATTAAATCGTTCACAATATCTAAAATCACTTTAAACTCATTCCCAAATAAATTCGTGTCAGTACGCGCTGCTGACGATTTTCTGGGGATCACAGGGAAGCTTCCCGGAATTATTCACGCAGAGATCGCGACGCGCGCGACGAGGCCTTTGAAATGAAAGACGAATCAAAAGTGATTCTCTCCCAAAATTCAAGACTCCTCCAAAATCCCGGTTAAACCGTAACCGTTTTACGCAAAATAGTCAACTGAAGTCAACTTTTCAGCTTTCATCAAGAAAACTAACAAGGTCGAAAGACTTCAAAATACATAAATATCTTAAATATTTTTATAATACTTAACCCTGGACGAGTTACCGGTTATCACAATATTGAAGTTAACATTTACTCGGTTTGCAAATTAACGCATCAGGTAGTAGAATATTATGACATTACAACGTTAATTGTAAACATGTGCATTAGCAATATGAAAGCAAAAGCAATAGTAATATAATAGAGGCATTGCACTAAACATACAAGACAATAAATAACAATATTAAAGGCAAACATGCAATTGAACAAGCACAACACAAGTGATGCGCAAGAACACAAGACAACGTTGACACAGAAACAACACATTATTAGATTACAAAATAAAGATTTAAACACAAAGGTAGTAACAATGTTAAATATAGCATACTGACACAACATATACAACCACAATAGACTATATACTAAATTTCAAAACCAATGTGTTGTAGATCGTATAGGGTATCATTACGTTTTCATATAGATGTGTAATGGTTAAGAAAATAACAATTAAATTGCTAATAATAATCTAACATACAAATCAAATATACTCATGATAGACAAAATAGTATATCTTGTTGGAATATGGTAGTCGAAATGACACAAATACGTTACGAATATAAGTGAGCCTATTGGGGGCACACACGTTAATACACGGAGAATGTATTTATACTTCACAATAAATAAAACCGAAGGACTTAATTTGACAACACACAAACCCAAAAGGGGTGCTTGGCTTGGTCGGCCTCTTAAGGCTTCAAAAGATGGTGTTTGTGTCGAATTAGGAAACAAGGAATATATTGAAGAACTAGTTTGGATAAGGAGGTGGAAGAGCAATTGTGATTGACTTGTGACTTGTCTCCTATGTCTATCACAACTAGGGTTAAGGGCTTATAAATACCCCTCTCCCCTAGTTCATTCCACACGCACAACTTCTAAAATCCTAAACTAATATTCGGTTCTTCTTTTCCTTTGTTCCACCGATTTTCTCAAAGTCCTTTTTCAAAGGTTTTTTGTTTTCGTTGTTACTCCAACATCCATATGTCGATTAAACCTCAAGGTGTATTCTCCTCACTTGTTCCAACGAGCTCGACGTACAAGTATTAAACCAAGTTGTTCGTAGGTGGTTTGGTTCGTAGAAGAAAAACCCTAAAAGGTTTTCGGTGCTTAGTTCGGTCAAGTGGTATTTCGGTTGATTAGGGGTTTTATCCCTAAATTCCGGTTGATGTTATTCGGTTATTAATTCAAGGTTTTGCTAGTAATCGGGTTATAAAACTAGGTATTTGGATTGGAATAAGCCCGAGCATAGCTTAATTACAGTCGGTTGACTGATTGTGTGAGCAACGTAGAGGCAATATTTTAGTTGCGTGTTTCGTTTCTTGATAATATTAAACAAAAGGTACGCGTTTCTATTACCTTTTATTTGTTTAACCAATGCATTACTAGGTCCTATCCGCTGCGTACTCGTGGCTAAACTATTTACCTAGGTATTTAAATCCCAACATATCTAACAGAAGATAGCATTATCGATCCAAGCAGGTACATTATTCAAGTTCTTAAAATATTTGTTTAGAATTAGGATCAATGGTTGTTATGGGCATAGAATTGGTAAAAGGAAAAACTCATATAAATTATTTACTAATAGGATTTAGGGAAAGATACATGCACGCATAAGCTGATACTACTCTGTGATTTAATTAATTCCTCTTTCACATCCTTTTGTAACTCAAACGCCTTTTGATAAAACAGTGTGTGTCTATATATATATATATATATATATATATATATATATATATATATATAAATATACATATATATATATATATATGAATAAAGATCGTAAAAAAGAACAAATATTTAGTGAGAAGGATAAAAAGATTTATTTTTTTTTAGAAAGTTCTCAAAAATTCTGAAAAAAATTCCACAAAGATCGTGTAATTTGTGCTGAAAAATTGTAGAGGAAGTTTTTTCTAAAAGTGGATAGTTTTTGCCGAAAAAATTATGAAAAAAAAACGTTTGTCATTAACTCTTTTTATGTGCTTTAAATCGGTGTTTTTTTGTGCCATCAAAAATTCATTTTGTACACAACTCATTGAACTTTTTGCTTCAAAAATTTATTGCGCATCAAATATAACTAGTTGGAAAATTTGTGCATCAAAATTTCTTTTTTACGGCGTTAAAAAAACGTAAAAAAACTCAATAATTAAAAAAACTATCTTTTACAAAATTTTATGCACCAACATACCTGATTTACTGAATTTTGTTTTGTCGAGAACTTTTAAAAAAAAAAAAAAATCTTTTTAATCCTCTCCACATAATTTTTCTTTTTATTTTAACCTTCCTATATATATATATATATATATATATATATATATATATATATATATATATATCATAAGTGGTGATGGGTCTTTTGAAACGAGGAAACCTTAGTATTTTGATTAATTATCCCAAAAACAGGGGAAGCAAATATGAACGATCAATAACATAAAGCATAACATTAAAACTTACTTGATGTCGAAGACTGAGATCACCATGAACGAAGAACACTCGTAGGATGGAGATCTTCTACTTAATCCTCTCATGGATCGTAATGTTTGTGTGTATTTATGTGTTTCTTATGAGGTGAATAATCCTCTATTTATAAGAGAAGTTAAGCAGGGATCAACTCCTGATTTAGATATGATTATGTAATCATTACCATAATTCATTACCTAGACATTATCTCTTAAAAAATTGAATTCTCCTTCAAGATACAATATCCTAACGATTTTATTCTGGCAACTAAATATTATTTAATTACTCAATATTACTCATATAAATCAACAATATATAATGTACAAATACTAATGCTTAAATAGTTAGGACACAATTATAAGAGAAATATCCAATCGAAATAGGATATTTGCTAAAAAAACATTCTCCCTAACCACTTGTCCTATACCATATTGTATGCTTTGTACTAGTTAATATTGGCCAAGTTGTTATTAAGAATTTCACCACGGGCAAAGTAAAATTGCTAATGCAAAACAGCATAATCACTTGCATCACAGTTAATGCAGGACCCCTATCGATTATATAATTAGCTCTTCTAAATGGAGAATGATTATTATAAGCCATAATGAATATGAATGAAAAAAGAAACATAATGGTAATAAAATAAAACCATTCACATGATCCACCATAATTTGTTTGCTCATAAGATCTCGTAATATGCATAATAATAAGAATAGCAAACCTTTAACATAATGTGAAGAACATAAGTAGGATCCTTGATTGTAAAGGTTTTCAAATAATCTCATACCGGTAATTATACTCAAATAAGAGCTTGGGTGATAAACCTGTCATAAGTAACATAATACATCAAGTCAGTGTACAAATATACTTGATGACAATGTTCTTTAACCTTTAACATACTTGGTGTTGAGATATAAAATACTGACATTTATGTTACTAAGAAAATTATCAATAACACCTTAAAATTGATATTGTCGATACATGAAAATGCATCGTGAGGAAAATATAATAGTCCTTACAATAAACAAAGTAGAATGTAAGTAACCAAGTAATTTATGGTTATTCTTCTTTGAAATGATTAACGCATGTCTTAATTTAAAACTTATCTTATGACACAAAAAAATTGGCTTTAACAATATATACAATTGATGGGGAGTAAAAATTTATTTATCAAGAAGTTTAAACATTAGAAGGTGTTTAGAACGCTCATAATGTTCTTTGTAGATCCATAGTACACATTATGATGTCTATGATGTTATGACATCTTTTGGATCTTAAGGGATTGAAACAATCTTTCAAATTCATAGAACCTTAGTTTAATCATTCATTGTTGTAAAATTATCTTACCACATAATACAATGATAACCAATTTGTTCCCACTGATCTTAATGTATATATGTCAATCAATTTAATAATATATGTAACCATAAAATTTTCATATACCATTTCAAACAACCATAATATAGACATCGAATTGATTGTTTTATGTTATATCTCATCTAATACTTACCTCTAACCTATTTTATAGTTAGATATCTTATACAAGTTATAGTTGAGGAATATAACAATAAAGTTCATAATATAGTTCTTAAACATGATGAATTATTAAAATAATGAATTATGACATATTTTTTATAATAAAATAAAAAATGTTTTATTATAAAGACAATCATTTTATTGCAACATTATATGACAAGATATAATAATATCATTTGATGTTTCTTTTGGGTTTACATTAGTAGACCAACTTGTGTTATAATGGGTTATGAGTACGTAGACAACCCGCAAGTTAACTAACATCAATTGAATAAAATAAATTAACTTATAATTAATAACGTTATGCCAATAAGTTAAATTGTCACAAATAATGGTATTGTTGAAAGAAAATAGGAATTACAAAACGGCTAATCATTTAAAACAATCTAAGATTGTTAATATATGTGGTGATTTATCATCATGAGATGAAATGACTAATTCAAGTTCTTAAACACATTTGTATGTACCTTGAAAGTAGAATAATTTATTAATTATCTTAAACCACATACTCCCACTGATTTTGCCATTACTTATAACATGTAAGACAATTTATAAACTAATTGTCAATGGTTCAATATCTTTAAATAGGACAGTAGTTTAATAAGATTAGAAATTAATAACCCTTAAACTAGCTACTTCGCTAGTCCCAACTAATAGACCGTAAATAAAGATATTGGATATTTGCGTCATGTTATTAGGGGTTTTTTAATGTCTTGGTTCATAGGTAATATTTGATACTAAATCACAATACATAAATTATACCATGTTCATAAAGGTACAATCGTCTTTATGTAATACCATTTAATTGAGTTGGTTAAGGCTCACATAAATGATTTTACAATTTCATTTCCCTCACATAATATGTATAGATTGGGGAAATTAATAGACCGTGCTTATCATAATACACCTTCACCCCCTAATTGACCCAAGATTTTATTTTAATGGTTTATTTACCTTTTATAAAACTCGGTCTTAATACATAAGAGATTCTCATCAAGTACACTCTATAATCATCAATATTAACAACACAAAAAAAGTTAATTATCAATGTCATTCATGAAAATGTACACATCTTTACAAGAGAGTTTTTTACCTGTTAAAATAATTCAAATTAAAAAAATAATGAAAAAAACCTTCTCAAGAATATCACTAATTTTAAAAGTATACAGTAATATTTTTCAGTTTCACAATGTTACCTTTTAAGCAATCTTTAACGATGTACGAAGAATTATTCTATATAATGTCTTGAAGGTTTTTTAAACAATAACCACAAACAAATAATATGAGAATGAATAATTTTTAAATTCAAAACACTTAAAATTGAACTAATAAATTAAATGTCAAATTTAACACAACAAATAAGGTTATAGAATAAAATTATGAAAAACAAAATCTCTATTTACAATAAAGTTATTTTGGCTTCAAAATAGAATAATTCTCACAAATGATTCATAACCTTCTAAATAGCAAGTCATTAGAATCCTTTTTATTCACTTAACACATGTTTTTAACATTTGTGAAAAATCTCTTCAACAAACTTTTGAGCATAAACATTTTCTAAAACATTGTTTCTTTACAGGAATATTTTAAAATCATAAGATGTGTCTTTACTTAATTAGTTTACACATATAGAGAAACTTTGATTATCTTAATAAAGTTATCTTTATTAAACAATTAAATAAGTTAATGGTCATAATGTAAGCTACAAAGATATTAGATCTCATCTTTATGGACAGTGATAAGCATAATTGTATATATCATATTTTTCCTTTTATTTATTAGTACAGTTGATGTAAAAACGTCAACAAACTTAATAAGAAAAAATATCATAATGAAATATATAAGAGATTGCCTTGTACATTTAATTTCAAGATCACATAAAAGCTAACAAACACCATAAAAATGTAGACCTTAATGATGAGAAAATTATTTAAAAGTATACTTTCATTAAGTTTATAAAATTAAACTTTATCATAATGCAATTCGATCTTTCTTTAATTCTCATTAATCCTCGTTGATCGGTTATTTTATCTGACCGTATGAGGTATGAGATGATCGTATCATAATGCATGTTGAACTTTATGACCATATAATACATTATTCCGCCCCTTTTTTAATCATGTTTTAACCTTTAATGGTTATAAGAAACTTAAAGTGGTTATCTAAGCAAATGACTTGTACATATGTACATAAGGGACTATTCAAAATAAGGACTATATCAAATTATTAACATAAAAGTATAACTAGCCATAGAGCATACGTTGTAAGAGGTATAAGATGATTGTATCATAATGCATGTTGAAATTCTTTATGACTTTAGTAAACTTTAGTCTACCCTTTTAAACATGTTTTAAATATTTAGTGGTTACAAGAACTTATAAATGGTTATCTAAGTAAATGACTTGTACTTATGTACATAAGGGACTATTGAAAATAAAGACTATATCAAATTATTAACATAAAAATATAATTAACCATAGCGCAAATGTTAGTTATTGGAATCTAACCACACCATAAAATCAGATTCACAAAAGAAGTTTGATGGAATTGTTAACTTCTCGTTGGTTTCATTAACAACCCATTAATAACTTCTATATTTAATTATGCAAAATTAATTAGCAAAATACATCACCTTTGAGCAGAAATATTTGCTAACTAATTATTTAATTTGCCAAAATACCGTTTGACGGTCAAAATTATGATTATCCGTTAGGCTAATTCACAATCTTGAATACACCAACGCGTAACTTAGTATGACTTTAATTCACATAATTGTTTTGATCAAGTGCTTTCCGTTGGGCCAACACTAACTTTGACAATTATGTAGTCATAAGTATGACCATTCATCCAATTAACTGTTTTAACCAGTAGCCTTCCTTTGGGCATGACAACTAGTTTTATCAATCAAGTAGTCATAAGAAATGTTAAAATATATTACAAACATGTCAAATAATGCCCTTTACTAATTAAATCATTATGAAAGAAAAACACTACAAAACTCATTGTTCAAAACTTATAAACAAGTTAGTAGTCATGTAATGTTTCTTTCTAAAACATACTGTAAAATACTCTCGATTAAATTGTCTACAAATTATGACAAGATTGAGATTCTTTGTTTTGAACCAAATGTGATGGTCAAATGTATTACATCCATAAAAAAACTTAAGTCAATCCACTATATTTTAATATTGGTGATGACGTATAGTACGAATACCAAGCTTACTAGGCTTAATTCATAATATGCGCATATGGGCTCAGGCCCAATACAACAAATAGCCGGATTGCTAAGCCTGACAAGGGTCACACTCCGGATATTCCAAAGACGCACGTGAGTATCTTTAAAGCCACACCATTGCTTCTCCGCGGACATACACTGACCGCGGAAGATTACTCGCATCCGCAGAGACAATTACACTTGGACCCTTGCCCGACAAGGGACCCACTCCGGCCACAAACAGTTATAAGCGAAATACTAAGGAACCCTAGTATTGGGCTTGCCTATAAATAGGGGTCATTTCACACCCTAAAAAGGTACATTCTGTCTAATCATTAGTACACACACATATTCTGACATTCTCTGACAAATATGAATACTTACTCTCACGCCGGAGTCTAATCGTGGGGTCCGTCCCCACGGTAAGACTAACGGTTTACTTTTAATTGTGCAGAAAATCATCTCACTTCTCTTGCTCTAGTACAAGATTGAGCACTCGAGTCGTTTGGAGGCCCGACCCGACAAAGGACTTCAACACCTTGCTAAACCCGACACGAATTTTGTACTAACAAGTGGCGCCATCCGTGGGACCCTTACGCAACCACGATTCTCTAAAAACTCACCATGAGCACTCACGAACAACAAATCACAAACAATCCCACGTCCGCCGTGAGGAACACGGGGGGAAGGAATGGTCCCCAAGGTCTTGAGGAACCTATGTCTGACGAGGTTCTTAGGGAAATGTGCGACAAAAATTATCACCAACTCTTGCCGCTCATCGCCGAAAAGATGCAAAAAGAAAAAGAGCAGAAAGACAAACTCAACGCAGTGAAAGCACGACTGATCTATGGCGAAGAGTCCGGAATTAAGATAAGAAGCCGTGAAGAATCGCACTACTCTGAATCCAAGACACCAACCGCCCGAACAGAACCCAGAAGAAGGCACGGAGATAGGCATTCCCGAAGCCCATCACCACACGCCAGTGTTTTCAAAAGGCTTAAGAAGTACATATCCCCTTCACCGCGGCCCCGACCACGGAAGAAAGGAGGCGTGTTTAATAGGTTGGGAAGAAAGGAGCCAGCTACATCTGCACGTTCCGATAGTCGTCAACAGAGTCCCCAAGCAAAAAGAACTAAAGTAGAAGCAAGAAGGCGTCAACAAAAGGGAACACCATCCTGTACGACTAGCCAATATTCAGAGAGTGAAGAGAGTGAAGATAGTGAAGGGGGTCATTGGAAATCTAAATCAAGAAGACATAGAACGAGCACCTATGAAGACGATCTCTCCCAGCCTTGGACATGTGAGGAAAGAAACCCTTTCACACCTCGGATCTGACATTTTAGTCTCCCGAGGACTAGGATGCCTAGCCATGTCAAAACATACGATGGAAGTGGAGATCCGGAGGATCACTTAAAACTATTTCAATCGGTGCCACATGTTCAACTCAACCCTCACCAGGAATGCTAGAGTTTGGTTTGACAAGCTACCAAAAGAATCGATCGATAGCTATGAAGATCTAAGAACAACGTTTAGGGAGAACTATCTTTAGCAAACAAAGCACATCAAGGATCCGGTGGAGATACATCACATCAAGCAAAAAGATGGAGAATCTACGGAAGACTTTATGGAAAGATACAAGGCAGAAGTCATGGACGTAGAAGGAGCTCTGGAATGCATGAGAATCTCTGGGTTTATGCACGGAATAACCCACCCTGGGTTAATCAAGCGTCTATATGAAAGAATTCCGAGGTCTATGGACGAAATGTATAGAATGACTACGTCTTTCCTACAAGGGGAAGTTACTGCACTCAGTCACGGCCAGAGAAAAGCATT
>BQNB010114098.1:0-21816 GCA_026074375.1 Tanacetum coccineum
AGTCCCAAAAAGTCAAAGTCAAAGTCAACCCCGACAAAGTCAAAGGTCAAAGCCGAAGCCGTAACCGAAGAATACTTAATGAGCCCACCCGAACCCATCTAATGGGCCGGGTCAACCCATTCGTATATTATATGAAGACCATAAGCCCAAAGTCTATTAACAATCCCAAATACCCTTTTGAGTCATTGGAAACTTATATAAACATTGATTTCATTTTCTGTCCAAAAAATATCAAAAATCCAAAAAAATCATAAGAATATGTCAAGAACACAAAGGAGCATGGTAAATCTTGGATATCCATGAGTTTAGTGCTTCTTGGGAAGCTATAGGAAAGGTTTATAAGCATTTTGAGTGCTTATTGTCTTGCCAAAAGCTAAGGACAATTGTGAGTTTACTTTTTCCAATTTTTGCATTTTACTATTCATTTACTTATTTTATGTTTATTCTTGCTTTTTATTGCTTATTGCTGTTATTTGTTGCTATTTATGCTTGTTTAATGCTTATTTGTCATTTCTTTGAGTTTTTAATTAATTATGTCCTTTACATGCTTTATACTGCTAGTTTACTTACTTTGCTTAATTAGTGCTTATTTTTGTTTGGTAAATGCTTATTTGTGCTTAACCTGGTTTAGTTACCATATGTTGTCTCAAACATTAACTCAAATCTTTGTTAACCAAGTTTAAACAAGACTTTTCATATTTAAAGGACTGTTTGGGTCAAGGAACAAAGTGGGTCAAAACAGGTTTGTAGATCATTTGGGTCACTTGGGTAACTTGCACAAGCTTATTTTAGTAGTTTTAGTCAGTTATTTTTAAAGTTTTAAAGTTAAAAGTCTATTTTTAAGTTTTATCTAAAAGTGTTTAAAGCTGTTGGTTCAAAACAGTTTCACATTGCTTAATTGGATTAAGACTTTTTGGTTAGTTGTTAAGAGTAGTTTTTGAGTGGTCTTTAGTTGTGAATGCAGTAGAAGTTAGAGTGTTAAGTTAGGTATTTGTCATTTGAAGTTTTAAGTTAAAACTGTTAAGTCATTTTTGAGTCTTCAAAAGCCATTTTTTTAATCTAATTTTTAGCTTAATTAAAGTTATTTTGATAGTCTGCATTGTTGAGCATAAGCTCATTTGCTGTCAGTTTACATCTGTTTAAACTTATTTTGTTCTTTTTGAACCTTTTTCTAGCTTAAATCTAGCCTGCACATTGCCTATTTGTCTTTGAAAAATCTCAAAAAAAATAAAAAATCAGCATATGCTGAGTGAAAACTTGCTTTTTCATTAGACTTTTTAATAGCTTGCTTTTGTTTCAAACTCTATTTTATTTGCTGATTTGAGAAGCCAGTTGGATAAGCTTTTTAGGAATATAAGCCTTAAGCCCATAAGGTTCCATTTAAGAGCTTAAATTTAAGCCCAAAAGTGCCCCTTAGGCTTTGTGACTGCCATTTTTTGCTTATAGCTTATTTGCCCTTTTTTATGCTTATCTGTCTGTTTTTCTTTGCTTAATTTTGTTTGAATTTGCTTATTAGGTTAGTTAGTGCTTATTTTAGCTTATTGTACTTAGGGTAGAGCTTATTTGCATTTGTAGCTTAACATTTTAAGTTTAAAAGCCTTTTATAGATTCTGTCCTTTTTAGCTTATATTCCTTGCTTATTTTTGTTCAAACTTGCTTATTAGGTATAGTAGATAATTTGTTCTTGCTTATTTTTCATTTTCATTTGCTTATTTGTCAAGAAAAAGCCCATCAGTTAGCTTATTTTAGGACTTAGTGTAAAAAGCCATATCTATCATTTTCTTTTGCTTATTTCGTGCTTATTTTTAAGTTTTACTTTTTTTTCCTTTATTAAAGTTGGTAGTTTATAGCTTATTTATAAACTGTATTAAAAGTTTTTTTAAAAAAAAGCAAAAAGGGGAAGGTGGAAGTCCAAGGTGAGCAAGGCTCGAACCCTGGACCTCAACACCCTCAACCCTTTATAACACACACACTTACCGCTGCGCCCTTGGGACTTTTTCGTTATAGTCCCAAGTGGCTTGGTATTTAAGCCCTTTTTGGCCCATTAAGCTTATAAGCAGTTTTGATTTTTTAACAGCTTATTTTGATAAGCTGTTTTGCCTAGCTTATTTTTTAGGATTGTCATAGTTTAAGCTATTTTTATGAATTTTTTTAGATTTTTTATAAATCGTTTAGTATTTTTTATATTAATTTGTGTTAAAATCGTTTTTAATTCATAAAAAATTATTTAAAAGTCAAAAAAATATAATTCTTTTTTTTGAAAATTTTCTTTTATCATTTAGCACCTAGGAAAATTAGATTTGCATCCGTAGAGTTTAAATTTCAAAATTTCGTTTTTAAAGAACGAGATTCGAATCCCGTTCTCGTTTTTAGGTTTAAATCCGTTCTAGCTTTCGTTTTTAGGTTTTCTTTCATCTTTTTTGCATTTTAATTGTATAATTAGTAATCCAATCCAAAAAATCTTTATCCATTCAATTCACGCGATCACAAACGTAATCCGATTTTCAATTCGCACCTCGTTGGGAGAACGACCCGGGGGATTTTTGATTTTCCTTTGGATAAAAGGAATTGATTTGAATCTTTCGGAATACTTATCGTACTATAATTGAATTATAATTATTGATTATTATTATATATTTTATATTTATATATAGTAAGAAATCTTTGGTTATCAGCTATTGATATTTCTGATTAGTTTCATGGTTATTGAAGACTTTAATTGACGTTTAGAGATTCAAGTCTAAGCGAAGTAAACAATCAACGTCTCAACATTGTCAATGAATATGACGAAGTGAACGAGTATTAGATAAACAATTACTAAATGACAATTAAAATTTGAAAATGGCATTTAAATTATCAAATCGAATATGCATAAAGTGACATGTGTCATGGGGAGTTAAGATCAACATAGATCCATTATTTGTCACTAGTTGGATACCCGCGCATAGCAGCGGTGATAATTTTTTTTTTACCTAACTCTCCCCGCAATTCTCTACCCGCTAAGTGAATTCGTTTCACAACACTTCGAATGTATATGTGTTGTCCGTTGTATGTGTTTGTTTGAGTTTCCCGTAGCTTTCCCACAACACCGTATTAACATCACTATACTCACATTTAAAAGACTCTCAGAGTCTCTTACCAATTAAACAATCTCTTCAAATGAATTAAGGTTAAAGTTGTAAAAAATTTAAATCAAAATAAAATAAACCCACTAAAAATATAAAAATCTAAAAATTTATAAAATATATCAAAATGGATGTTGAATTATAGAGAACGAAATTTTAAAAAATATGGTGAAATTATATTATAACAAAAATTAATAGATAAAAAGATATTTGAATTTAAAAATAAGGGTGATTTTTTAATTAAGAGGTGACACATGTAACCCTATGATGTATTCCTTTAAAATGAAATGAATGGTCAAGATTGCACCTCCTTATCTTAATTTTTGATGGACCCCACAACTTAAATGCTTTATATAATAGTATAGATAGATCCAATGAATCAATCTCAATCATCTATTTTTTCATCAAAAAAAAAAAACTCATTTTCCACCTCTTTTTTAAAAATAAAATATCTTACAAACGGTAAATCGACACACGACAAAAAATACACCATCGCGACGAGTATTTTTTTTATCTTTCAGTAGACAGGTGACACGATATACCTTCGAGGAACTTTTTTTCGGTTTTTTTTCAGTCTCGAATTGCGAAAATCGTATATGATTCGTATGACGAATCATATATGATTCGTATAACGAATCATATATGATTTCATGAAATTATATATGATTCGTATAACGAATCATATATGATTTCATAAAATCGTATATGACTTCATAAAATAATAAAAAAAGTTCGTCGAAAGTACATAGTGTCGCCCCTCTATAGAAAGATAATTTAATTCTCGTCGCGATGGTATGTTTTGTTTTGCGTAACGATTAACAGTGTGTGAGATATTTAATTTTTAAAAAAGAGGTGAAAAATGACTTTTTTTATTTTTGATGAAAAAATGAGTGACTAGAATTGGTTCATTGGGTCTATGACAAATATTGGGTCTGTATTGAACTTTTGGCGTGTCTTGGGAAACCTAAAAACTTGAGCGACTGAGCTCACTTTGGACACTTGTCAAAATTTGTGTGAAAGTCTTTCAAAATTTTTTTTAAGTCTCCTAAAAAAATCGTGATCTCCCAAAGTATTTCGGGAAAAAAAAAGTTTGGGGCAATGCAATTAGAGAAATTCCCCTCTAAAGTTTCATATGAATTTTCCGATAAACTTTAGAGAATCCAATCCACGTACAGCTATTTTCCTTGACTTTTTCAACAAGAAGTAAAAATCGAAGAAAGAAAGTCACAAGTTCTTCAGCTTTTTCACACAGTCAGCAGTTGTGGGTTTGCCGCCACATCAAATTTCATATTTCACTAAAAATTCAAACCTCCCTCGAAAAGGTTTTGCATTCAATTATTCATCTAACCTTTTTTTTTTATATATATAATGCGCGCCAGTACTTGATTTTTTATATTTAAACCACCATTGTTCTCTTAGTTTTGAATTATAGTTACGGTCTGTTCTTCAAGATCAAGGTAATCCACTAACCTTTTCACTACCTTGTTTTATGTTTGCGTAATGCTCAATTATATCCAACGCCCAGTTCGTTGGTTCAGTTTTGGATTGTCAACAAACTGTTTGATAAATTGTCACTAAGAAACTTGTGCTTTAATAACTTGATATTCTATAGCCGGCTTATTGCTTATTTGGTTTTGGGCTTGTGTTTCTTAAGCTCACTTTTTTGTGGCTTATTTTTAAACTTTTTGGCTTATATAAGTTCATTTGACATAATAATCCTATATAAGCCGAAAAAATTCAAATAAGCCATAAGCCGGCTATATAAGCCAAAACAAAGTGGTTAGATATACTTATGTCCTCAAGAGGTCTCAGGTTCAAACTTCCGTAGGTAAACATCTTAATGGAAAGGGTTCGGAAACGTTAGGGTATCCCCTAGTTAGGCCTTTTTTTGTCATTTGAGTCAAAGGCTATCCCCGCCTCGTTAACTAGAGAAACATCACCTACGTTGTTTACTTAATTCAATTTAAGAATTAGTAGCTTTATGATTTTGGATAATGAGTAGAATTATAAGGTACTACTAGTAGCTATTCATTTGTTTGCATACTTATAATTAATTACTGTAACATATATGATTAGTTCATTGGGAGTTTGGGACATGTAAGTAATTTCTAGGAAATTGTGCGTATTTTTATGCTGTGTTGTGTTCTTTAGTAAGTGTAATTAGGAGTGGTTAAGATGTTTTTTTTGTTGTGTTCATTTTAATAAGTGTAATTTGGAATGGTTTAAAACTGTAAATGTTTATTTTGTCTAAATGTGAAATCTTTTATGTAACTTCAGTTAGTTGTGGGGTTGAAGGACATGCATGCTTGCCATTTCACTCTCTCTAAGTTTTTGTAAGTTAATACACATCTTTCAGTTTATGTGTCAAGTATCATTGTAGTTAACTCTGTTAATCAGCTTTTGTTTTTCAATTGTCTACATTGGATGGACAACACCTCCTAATACACAATGTCAGTGTTGCTATAGTTATAAACTTATAATGACCTAAGAGTATGATTTGTAACTAATATATAGCTTAGTGATCAAATTCGTATATGAGTATCATTCATGTTTTGTTTGGAAGACCATAAAAATCATACATAATGGTTGAAATATTTTACGGCACCCATCAATGCAATCTCAGTTATTCACTTTACGGGTGAGTGGTGACAACTGACAAGTGGATATGTAAATTACTTAGATTATCCGGTGGAAAAAACAACCCCCTTAAGCAAGGCGGATGCTTTTTCATTGTTTTTAGTTTCACTTGCCTTCTCATGAAAGTTATTTTATTTTACTTTTCCAAAATAATTATCAAGATATTCAACAAAAAATATTGTCTTTTCGAAAAAATTAACAAAAAATAGTGGGGTATGGGTGATAGTAGAATTTTTTGTTTGATTACCAAAAGTAGATGTTTATTATACTGATAAAGTTTTGGATAAACTTATCTGTAGGAATTTTGGAGTTGTAGCTGCACGGCGATCATCAAGCCTCCAGTTTTCTTTCAAGTGCTCTTCACGAAAAGTTCACATGGGAAGTAGTCAATACGGTGATGCAAGAGGCGCTCTTATTGTTTTAGAAGGTTTGGATCGAAGTGGGAAGACCTCACAGTCTGGTAGGCTAGTCAAGTACTTGGATGGTCTCGGCTACCCAGTAGAATCATGGCGATTTCCGGATAGAGAGACTGCTGTGGGGAAAATGATCTCCTCATATCTTACCAATCAATCTCAGTTGGATGATCACACGATTCATCTACTTTTTAGTGCAAATCGTTGGGAGAAAAGGTTAGTTTAGACCTGTTTTGCCATTTTCTTACTTCTAAGTAACAGGTAATAACCTTGAGAATGCTTTTATGTTACATTTGGAGCGATTATGCATTAGCTGAGATATGAATTTGTTTCATCATGTCCGCTTTGTCTGTCTTGCCCTGAAAAACTTTAAATCGAAATGCATGTGCACGTCATTATTTGGAATTGCATGTTTATAATAAAGATATATGGTATTTAACATATAACTTTATGAAGACTTTGGCATGTTCATACCTCCTACTACATGTTTTGGCTGTAACACTTATGCACTTCATAATCAAGTTATGGGAATCCTAGTAAGGGCGCAATTTTGTTTGAGTTGCTTTGATTTGTATATAGAATTTATTGGTTGAAAGCTTATTTATAGCCACATGAATAGAAATTTGTTGCTAGTTGGAATGTGGTTAAGTCATAGCAAACTGCACTTGAGACGACAGACAAGCACATTTGATGATAGATGCACTTGCATATAACTTCCTTCAAAAATTGATTATTCGAGTACTACAAGCCACCCCTCAGTCTATGTATTCATTGTGAGCCACTTTAGAATTCAGATTGAACATAATGTTTTGGGATGCTCATGTTTGATCAAATTTAATTGTATGCATTCTTCATGGTCTCATATGCACCATTTTACCCATGATTTTCAGATCCTTGATGGAGGCTAAGCTTAAAAGTGGTACATCCCTGATAGTTGACCGCTATTCTTATTCAGGAGTAGCTTTCTCATCTGCCAAAGGTCTAGATATTGAATGGTGTAAGGTGAGAATCATGCCTTTGTGTTTAGTCCCTGATTGTGGTCGCTAGTTCTATTTGAAACACAATTTGTGATCTTTGTGCAGGCTCCAGAGGTGGGACTCCTGGCACCTGATCTAGTGGTGTACCTTGACATCCCTCCAGAGGTAGTTTTTGTTTTTCTTTTGACAAAACCATTATGGCAGTGTTGTTTTCATCTCTTTCTCACCAAATGTTAAATATGATATTGTAGAGAGCGGCAGAGAGAGGTGGTTATGGAGGCGAGAGATACGAGCAGCTGGAGTTTCAGAAGAATGTATCTCAGTATTATAAGATGCTTAGTGATGCATCATGGAAGGTAGTTAAGTTTTTATTGAAAAATCTTTCTTTTGTTTTATGGTCCTTCAATCATTATTGATACCTAGGCGTGGCCAAATGGGTTTAGGTTGAATGTCAAGATGAGTGCGGGTCAAAACAAGTAATTGTTTGGTACGGGTTGAAACTTGAAATAGGTCATCTTGGGATGATTCAAAACGCTTTTTGTCTTATATTGATACCGTTTTGTAAATCTTGATTATGTCAAATATGATTAAGAACATTGTATTGTTCCAACAATCCAATCTTATGAATTAATTGGGGGTTTATTAATCAATAACAGATTAACAGTTAAGGTGACATTCAATCCATTTGGCTTGTTTCCTTTCCAACTATTATTTCTGTTTACTTGTTAAAGATGGGCATACAAAAGTTAACCCATTTTATTAGCAAATGGGTGAAAATTGAAACCTATTTGAGTTCTTATAATTGATGACTTAACCTTTATTTGATGACGTTGATTGTGATTAAAAAATATTTATGATCAACAGACAGTAGATGCAAGCCAACCTATGGAAGATGTTGAGAAACAACTGAAGGAGATTGTGTTGGATTGTGTCGTGTCATGCCAAAAAGGGAAACCAGTTTCAGAGCTCTGGTTGTCCTAATTTTGATGTTACGTAAAATGTCAAAGTTTAACTCGTAGATTGCCTGAATATTTATGTCACTGCAATTCTTATATGTGTCTTCCTATCAGTATTTGTTCATTTCTAGCAAGACTATGTTACTATAACAATATCAAACAATATCCACATTGAATTTGAATGATGTGTCTTAGCTAATCGAAACATGCATATCTGATGGTGGAATCATGCCAAATACTTTAGAAGAGGAATCATGCCAAATACTTTATATAAACAAAAGGAAGCTACAGCTGAAAATTTCAATTAGCAACTACTAGTTCAAGCTCACTTTCAACTGATTTGACAAATACACTATAAGAGTAACATGATTAAAATTTAAATTCTGTACTTCAAGGTCTCCTAGTATATTTTAAGTTAATCTTTGAGTACGAATTACGAAGTATTAAAGTCGTCCTCCAAAATCCAAATTGGAATGATGTCATCGATGGTGTACTCACGGCGAGAGCTTTAGCTGTTGTACATGTGCCACTTTAAAGTGATCATTGGTGTAAGGCTACCGTAAGGGAATTTGTCAATACACAACAATGTCTACCCAAACGGCCCGAGCTTCTGAGGAGCTAAAGCCTCCGACAAGGCTAAGGGTACGAGCTAAAGACAAAACAGAATAGCTTGTGGAGCCGACAAGAAATAACGGTTGTCCTTTATTCCCGCGCTTGCAAACGGTTGCACATGGGCACGATCTTGGAGCCTCGACAGACATTCTCCTATTGGCCAGTGAGATCGTGCTTCCCTAAGCCAATCTGGTTGAGACACATGGCAGGATCTAGGTCTTTCTTAGGGTTTGCTTATAAATAGCCGACTCATTTGTGCATTTAATGTATGTTATTCACTCCATCACTACTTTCTCTCTCTAAAACACATACCCTGTTACATGTAGAAAGAGAATCACCTTGTCGTAATCCAAGTTCCATAACAAACTCATTAGAAGGAGAATCGTTTGTGAGAATTGAGACTCATGCTGAAAAGTTTTTAAGTTGATTTCGAAAAAGTGTTTGATAGTGTGAACCGGAAGTTCCTTATAGATATCACGTCTCAAATGGGCTTCTAAGCATAATGGTGTAAATGGATATATACATGCCTCTTTTCAGCATAAGTCTCGATTCTCACAAACGATTCTCCTTCTAATGAGTTTGTTATGGAACTTGGATTACGACAAGGTGATCCTCTTTCTACATTGCTATTCGTTATAATAGCAGAAGCTATTCAAACGACGTTGGAGGCTTATACCAAAGGCTTTTTCTAGGGCCTTTTCCTAGCTAATGTGGGGTCTAATATCGCGCTTCTTCAATATGCGGATGACGCCATCTTCTTCGGGGAATGGTCTAAGTCTAAAGCTAATTGTCTTATTCACATCCTTAAGTGTTTTCATGACGTGCCAGGTCTAAAAATTAATCTGGCAAAATGTCGGACTTTTGGTATTGGTGTTTCTTCGTCTGATATTGAGAGTA
Source organism: Tanacetum coccineum (assembly GCA_026074375.1). Lineage (NCBI taxonomy): Eukaryota > Viridiplantae > Streptophyta > Magnoliopsida > Asterales > Asteraceae > Tanacetum > Tanacetum coccineum. The sequence goes on from BQNB010114098.1 coordinate 9,618, forward strand.
TGACAAAATCAATAAACAGTTCACCTGGCTCATTGCCTTTTTTTTTATCTCGGGCTTCTAATTGACCAAGATATGAGAAAACTGGCAGCTTGAGACGTTGTGATCAATCGATTTTCTAAAAGACTTTCTTTGTAGAAAGCGAAGCTTTTTTCTATTAGAGGTAAGCTTGCTCTCATCAAAGCGGTCTTCGGAAGTTTACCTCTTAATTTTTTTTCTCCATCTTTAAGCCCTTGAAGCGGTTATTTCTCGGCTTGAGGCCTTTAGATGACGCTTTTTCTGGAGTAAGAATGACAGGGAGAGGAAAATGTCTTGGATCAAATGGGACAAGGTGTTGTTAGATAAAAAAGATGGAGGTCTAGGAGTCAGGAGTCTTAAAGAAAAAAATATGGGACTCCTTGGTATATGGAAATGATGTCTTTTAAATGAACCTGAAGCTCTTTGGAGGAAGGTCATCTTTGAGATTCAGGTGAGATGCCTTCTATTAAGAATGGTGTTTGGATTTCCATTGTTAAATGTTCAAATCTTTCTGACTTTGGTATTGACCTAAATGAGATGATAGAAAGGAAAATTTATATTGGTAAAAATACTCTTTTCTGGCATGATCGTTAGGGAAAGGTTGCGGTCCTTTAAAAGTCTGTTTCCCTCGCTTATACGCGTTAGAGTTGTGTAAGGAGTGTTCGATGGCTGGTCATTGGTTGTCTTGATCTGCCAAGTGGGCTGGCGCAAGAAACCTTGTGGCCGATCATTGTATGATGCATTGAAAGTTCTGAGCCTTATAAACGGGACTGAAACGCCCATTTCCAGACTCTTTATTTGACCAAAAATCAAAAACTTTGCGGAAACATAAGACCGAGGATGATCTTGTGTCATTCCCTATACATTACAATTAGACCCTTGAAAGTTTCATTATCATAAATTAGGCTTCATAAGCTTTCCAACGATATAAGGAACTCTTTCTAACTCCTTACGGTTTACATTTTACGACAAAAACAAAAAATCCAAAAATTGCAGGACCAGCCAGCCGGGCGGCTCCCTGCTCCTAGACACACACCAAACTCATTTTTGATAAAAATCTCTAGAGAACTCGTTAAAACTACATAATACAACGTTATCATAAACATTTGTGGTCTAAATGACCCAAAAATATTTATCTTACGGGGTTTGCCAAACACCCCGTTTGACCCGTTTACATTATTCTTTTGACCTACATGCATACATTTATATCCAAGACTATAACAAAAGGCTTTGACACTTGACACTAACATTTACAAACCATTTCACGTTACTTTGGGGGTTCAACGTCGTTTTGAGCTCGGTATCTATACTAAACTCCTACTTCAACATACTTTCATTTCTTCCACATAGTATCCATAAGTCTTTATATCCAAGATTACATGATCCGCGTTACCTACAAAAGCATTCAACAACTAAAGGGGTAAGCTTACGCTTAGTAAGTAACCCGACATAATATATTATCACAATAAACATAATCAAATGCTTTACACATATATCATAACTAAACTATTTAATCATCCACATATTCAATTATAATCATCTCATACATTTCACCATACACTTATAATAATGTATCTTAATACATTAACACTAAACATAAATCCTTTACATACCTTGATTAGTCCCATGACTAAACCTAGAACCATCATTAACTAGAGCTTAACTATTCCAGTTCCATCTTCACAATCAAGCCATTATTTCATACCAGTTGAACACTTAACATTCAATATACATAAAACACATGTTCATTCAATCATCATAACATATTATAGTCTTAGTTACTTACCTTAAATCCAAGCTAATAAAATAAGCATCATCGCCATCATCTCTTGATTTCCTAAACCATAATCATCATACATCATAAATACTTTATACATGTAACAATTAAAGGGTTTCTAGTCATACACATGACATACCCATTTCATTATCAACCTTTATATGATCATAACCTAAAATCACTATTTTACTCATAAATCATTAATTTACCTTAACCCATAATCATAAACACCTTAACACTTGGTTTAGAAATCCAATTACCCAAAACCCCTAATTTGGGTATATAAACCCTAACCTTTAATTCTTTAATTACTTCAAGATTAGGATTACTTACTTCATGGGAGAACTAGCTAGGATATAAACCTTGTATAACATACTCAATCCTTCATTCTTTGATCACTAGAATTCTATGACTTCCCTCCTTTTTCTTCCTTTGGTTCGACACAGACTCATTACAAGAAACATATAAAGTGTGGAATGAAATGGAATATCTGGGAAGTATCCAGATATTTGATGGGTGGAAGTTTGACACTTTGGCAACTTTGGTCCCTTAAGTCCTCTTTTTCTTTTATTTGGCCACAATAACTTATGTAGCTTATTTACCACTTAACAACTTTAGTCCCTTTGGTCTTATTCCTCTTAATTGAGAAACTTGGTATTTTCTAAAACTATTTACATAATATTTATACTTATAGTTTGACTACCAGGTTGACTAACCAATCACATAACGTCTTCAAACTTATAAAAGTCATAGTCAAACTAATTCTATTCCATTATCGTAAATAATTACTTAAAAACTAGTTTTGGGGTATTACAAATCTATCCCCTTATTTAGATTTCGTCCCCGAAATCTTTTCGTCTATTCTAAACCCAAACTTGGTCACATTGACCCTACATTTTATCTTAGTATTCTCAAACATATACTCAACTAGTTGCATCAACCTCTATGGTTTTGCAACTCCAGCCATGCTATTATACCTCTAATTATCCTTATCTCGTTCTATTTCTCGCTCATTCCTATTATACTTACACCTTTTCTAATGACAAGTGTCATTTAGGCGACATTTACCATTTCTGATTCTATCATTTTAGTAACTTTTTCACTTTAATACTACATTTCCACTCTTTTCTTTTCTAAATTTTTTTACAAGGACTACATGTCATTTGAAAATTTTACTATTTTGACTTTATATATGTCAAATTCTATCATTCTTCCCCATCATTCATCAAGGCCAAATATGACCTAAAGTCATTTACCAATTCATTCCTCATTCTTCATAATACAAATACGTATCTTTCTTAGATTTTCTTAATCCACGCCAATTTTCTTATCTTAAGACCGGTAACTTATTTTCGAGTTTATCTCAAGTACCATCCAAAAGGTACTAACAACTCAAACTCTATGCATTATTATGCAACTTTCTTGTTAATTTCGGGAATTACCTACCCGATTAACTTCTTCACTTAACACATATCTTCATTTTAAGATTTTAATTTAAGGTCTAACACATAACCTTAACGCCACTAAAACATTCAATTCACGTCTATTCTCATTCCTTATGACGTCTATCTGATTTTAGACTCTCATTTTCTACTTCTTAATTTCTCTCATGCTATGCCGAGAACACATAAGCCCATTTATCTATACTTCTTTATTTACATTGAGAAGCGTCTCAATAAATTCAAATAAAGAAATATAAACTTATGGTTCATTGATTCATAATTTCTTTATTTAAATGAAGAGGCGGCCTAATCCATTTAAATAATGAAATTATAAACCATCCTACTTATACACTTTTGACATAACAATCAACTACTATTACACACTTTAACTTTCAACCTTTTTCACATTTTACATTTATTGACCCTTATTCTTTCATTCTTTCATACGTTACATTTTTACCCCTTTTAGCCTTGGATCCAAATCATTATCACATTCCTTTTAAAGGGATTTTAACCATACTCTTGCGGTACCATTAACATTCAATTTAGACTTTAAAAAGCTTGGCCAAGCTGGATGATACCATTATGTTCATCCTTAACATTAGGCTATCCCGAAGGATACCATTACATTAGGCTATCCCGAAGGATACCATTACATTTCACATTGGATCCATGCTAAAATTTAAAATTTATCATTCTTTACCCTTTTTGTCATTTACGCACTTTTCTAATGATATACCTTCCATTTCCCCTTTTTATTGCCTTACGCAACTTTAACTCACACTTTATCTTCTTTCGTTTTCTTACACAAGATTCAATTATTCTTGTCATTCTCTTGTACTTCATATACGTATATGTTTCCACATTTCATTTATCATTCTCTTGTCAACCTCAAGTTGACAACTTATTCAATTTTCTATAGCAAAGCATCATTTTAGCTTGCATAACTTTTCGCGCATAAACCTTACATAGGTTCATCTCATAATACACTCATTTAATTTACTTTATTAATCACATACATCTCTTCCATTCATTTACATGATGTTAGTCATTCTTTCCTTTGATTTACCTTAAGGTACACTCGTTTATTCATTTTACTTATCATACATCTCTTTTATATATGAACGAGATTGCATTCATTAGTTATCACTCATATTCTTTTCGTACTTAATTACATCATGCCATCACATCATACCTTATTATTTCTTCTCCATTATATGACTTATCATATTTCCACCCTTTATTGGTAATTCACATAAACGCTTACTCTTCATATTATAATTCTTCTTTAAGTAACTTTTTCATAATTCAAACATCTTCACTTTCACTTAGCTTATACTTACATACTTTCATCATTACTTATTAGAATGCAATCCTATGCATTCATCTTAGCTCAAGCATTTTTTAAACTCATATCATCATACACATCTTACTTTACTCACCTAATAAAATAAGCATCATCGCCATCATCTCTTGATTTCCTAAACCATAATCATCATACATCATAAATACTTTATACATGTAACAATTAAAGGGTTTCTAGTCATACACATTGACATTTACCCATTTCGTTTATAAACATTTATTTAATCATTATCATGTTCATTAAACCAAAATACACTATTTAATCATAAATCATTAATTTACCTTAACCCATAATCATAAACACCTTAATACTTGGTTTAGAAACCCAATTACCCAAAACCCCCAATTTTGGTATATAAACCCTAACCCTTAAATCTTTAATTACTTCAAGATTAGGATTACTTACTTCATGAGAGGACTAGCTAGGATATAAACCTTGCATAACATCACCTCCAATCCTCCATTCTTTGATCATAGAATTCTATGACTTCCCTCCTTTTATCCTTTGGTTCGACACTAAGACTCATTAAAAGAAACATATAGAGTGTGGAATGAGATGGAATGTCTGGGAAGTATCCATATATTTGATGGGTGGAAGTTTGCCACTTTGGTCCCTTAAGTCCTCTTTTTCTTATATTTGGCCACAATAACTTATGTAGCTTATTTACCACTTAACAACTTTAGTCTCTTAGGTCTTATTCCTCTTAATTGAGAAACATGGTATTTTCTAAACCCATTCACATAACATTTATACTTATAGTTTGACTACCGGGTTGACTAACTAATCACATAACGACAACTTTTTCAAACTTATAAAAGTCGTAGTCAAATTCATTCTATGGCATTATCGTACATAATTACTTAAAAACCGGTTTTGGGGTTCCTTATTTAGATTTCGTCCCCGAAATCTATTTGTCTATTCTAAACCCAAACTTGGTCACATTGACCCCACATTTCATCTTAGCATTCTCAAACATATACTCAACTAGTTGCATAACTATATGTTTTGCAACTTCCAGCCATGCTGCATATGATCCTGTCTTGTCTCTAATATCCTTATCTCGTTCTATTTCTTGCTCATTTCTATTATACTTACACCTTTTCTAATGACAAGTGTCATTTAGGCGACATTTACCATTTCTGATTCTATCATTTTAGTAACATTTTCACTTTAATACTAAATTTCCACTCTTTTCTTTTTTAAATTTTTTCACAAGGACTACATGTCACTTGGAAAATTTAGTATTTTGACTTTATATAAGTCAAATTCTATCATTGTTCCCCATCATTCATCAAGACCAAATATGACCTAAAGTCATTTACCGATTCATTCCTCATTTTTCATAATACAAATACGTATATTTCTTAGATTTTCTTAATCCACGCCAATTTTCTAATCTTAAGGCCGATAACTTATTTTCGAGTTTATCTCAAGTACCATCCAAAAGGTACTAACAACTCAAACTCTATGCATTATTATGCAACTTTCTTGTTAATTTCTGGAATTACCTACCCGATTAACTTCTCAACTTAACACATATCTTCATTTTAAGATTTTAATTTAAGGTCTAACACATAACCTTAACGCCACTAAAACATTCAATTCACGTCTATTCTCATTTCTTATGACGTCTATTTGATTTTAGACTCTTATTTTCTACTTCTTAATTTCTCTCATGCTATGCCGAGAACACATAAGCTCACTTATCTATAGTTCTTTATTTACATTGAGAAGCGTCTCAATAAATTCAAATAAAGAAATATAAACTTATGGTTCATTGATTCATAATTTCTTTATTTAAATGAAGAGGCGGCCTAATCCATTTAAATAATGAAATTATAAACCATCCTACTTATACACTTTTGACATAACAATCAACTACTATTACACACTTTAACTTTCAACCTTTTTCACATTTTACATTTATTGACCCTTATTCTTTCATTCTTTCATACGTTACATTTTTACCCCTTTTAGCCTTGGATCCAAATCATTATCACATTCCTTTTAAAGGGATTTTAACATACTCTTGCTGGTAACATTAACATTCCAAATTTAGACTTTAAAAGCTTGGCTCAAGCTGCGATGATACCATTATTTCATCCTTAACAATTAGGCTATCCGAAAGGATACCATTACATTTTGCTATCCGAAGGATACCATTGACATTTCACATTGGATCCATGCTAAATTTAAAAAATTTATCATTCTTTACTCTTTTTGTTCATTTTACGCACTTTTCTAATTATATACCTTCCATTTCCCTTTTTATTGGCCTTACGCAACTTTTACTCACACTTTATCTTCTTTCGTTTCTTACACAGATTTCCAATTATTATTGTCATCTCTTGTTCTTCAATATACGTTATATGTTTCAAAATTTCATTTATCATTCTTTTGTCAACCCCAATTTGACAACTTATTGTCAATTTTATTAGCAGAGGCATTCATTTTAGCTTGCGTAACTTTTCGCGCATAAACCTTACACAGGTTATTCTCATAATACACTCATTTAATTTACTTTATTCATCATATACATCTCTTCCATTCATTTACATGATGTTAGTCATTCTTTCTTTGATTTACCTTAAGGTACACTCGTTTATTCATTTTACTTATCATACATCTCTTTTATATATGAACGAGATTGCATTCATTAGTTATCACTCATATTCTTTTCGTACTTAATTACATCATGCCATCACATCATACCTTATTATTTCTTCTCCATTATATGACTTATCATATTTCCACCCTTTATTGGTAATTCACATAATACGCTTACTATTCATGTTATAAATTATTCTTTAAGTAAACTTTTTCATTATTCAAACATCTTCACTTTCACTAAGCTTATACTTACATAATTTCATATTAATTATTAGAATGCAATCCTATGCATTCAATCTTAGCTCAATGCATTTTTAAATCATATCATCATTACACATCTTACTTTAATTCATATATATATATATATATATATATATATATATATATATATATATATATATATATATATATATAGATAACCTACCATAGACTTTACCTTATAGAAACATATCCTTTCATACTTTACACTTTTCCAATTAAGTGCTTACTTCTTAACCAAATTCAAAAATCCATTAAAGGTCTATGGAAATATAAATCTACCACATTTCATAATCAATTCGAATTGTCAATACATTATCATTCCATTTGTCGCAAGCATTAATCAACCTATATACTAAGGCATTCACATTTCTTCACTACTTATACTTACGGCATAGCAACTTAAGTGTGGCTAATGTAGGCAATCCTATAATGGAACCTCTTTCTCTTAGACCGATAGCTTGATACAAAGTTGAAACGCCCTATTTCAGATCTTTATTGATCACAAACTAAAAAACTCTTGATCGAAAAACGTAAGACCGGGAATAACCTTGTGTCATTCCCTTAATATACTTTTTTAAAATACATTACAATTAGACCCTTGAAAGTTCCATTATCATAAATTAGATTTCATAAGCTTTCCAATGATATAAGGAACTCATTCTAACTCCTTACGGTTTACATTTTACGACAAAAACAAAAAATCTGAAAACCACAGGACCAGCCAGCCGGGTGGCTAGAGGCCTGCTGGAGGCCAGTCGGGCGGCTCCCTACTCCTGGACACACACCAAACTCATTTGTGACATTTTGTTACGGAACACTTGTCACACCTCGACAATGGCGGAAACTCGGGAATGCAACATAATGATCACTCATAACACAAGATACAAAATAGAGAAAAACTACAATGCATAAACTTCAAGTGCTATGAAGACCATCAACCTCGAACAACCTCGAGTGATGTCCCAAATCACTATCAAAATCCACAATCTCTTACAATTATTTAAATGCCCTCACAGGGGTCCAAAATCCAAACTTAAACCAAAGCTTCCAAATACTAAAGCCAAATAAAATAAACAAGCAAGACTTCACATGAAATTCCACTCGGGATACTTCTAAGTCAACTAGCACACATCACCAAACTATTCCTCTTTCACTTCACCTAAAAATGATACTCTAAAACGTCAACAATAATGTTGGTGAGCTCGTAGGTTTGACCTTAAACCCAAAAGTTGTACCAATATTTCAACAGTGGACAATAGTGCTATATGACAGTGAATATATGCAAACAACCTTAGCATCACCGCTAATCAATAACCAAATGTCACTTACGCACCTAAAGGGCCTACCAACTGGAGCACTAAAATTAGGGCAGGGCCACACACAAATTTGGGTAGGCGTACCCATCCGCTCCAATAATCACACAAGGCGTACCCATCCGCTCCAAACAATAATGCAACACATAATATTCACATAGCAGTCATAAGCACATATCTTGTCCCAAAAACAAAACCACATTTCGCACAGTTCAATTCAAAACACATTTGAGTATCATTTTTCCCCAACGGAAAAACAGTAAAATGTAGGGCTACGAGAACTCACCTCAAGCATGTCTTTAGCAACCAAATCTCAATCACACAAGCAAATGCAACGACGCTCGCACACGACCTAGTCCAGTTTATGTCCCAATTTAATCATCCAATTCCAAAATAATCTTCACGTTTGATGCATAGAGTTTATACACGTTGTACAATTACTCATAACAATTTAGTGGTGTGATGGTTGACGACATATCCCAACAATCATATCAATCCCATTACTCACCAATACATACTTATACTATTTAGAGAAAATAGATAAGTAATATAAGTAAATATTTATAATTAATAATTATAAATATATCTCGATAAGTCCATTCGGTAACCTTAGTCACCTCAAAATAATCATATTAGAGTTGAAAATGAAATGTTTACTCATAGTAAACATATTCGAGAAGTTTCGAGAAAAAATATATTTTTCGTCTTTTAGTTAATTTATTAAATAAATAAAATAATTAAATAATATTTTATTATTTAAAATCAAAAATCATGTTTTTAGGAAAATTTCTAAGTATAAACATTTTACGAAATTTCGACATGACCCGCATGCTCATACAAAGTTTTCCAATGTTTCAAACCTTATTTTCAACACTTTTCATAAATTCGACACTTTTCGACAAAATTCCAAAATCTTAAACTTTAACGTTTACTAAAACATTTTTTCCCAAAATATCGTTCAATATCAATCCGTAAATACATTTTCAGTTTCAAAAGTCCGTCAAAACTCTCATAACGACTAAATATCGCTTATTGGGCTTTAAGGCCCAACAAGGTCCATTAAGATATTTATAAGTCCAAAATACGATCCAAGTCCAAAACCAAGGTCCATTTACATATATAAGTAGAAAATAATCCGGACCACAATAAGCCCTCCCATTAAGCCATTGCTTAAATAGACTTATTGGGCCGTGAGTCCATAAGCTCCAAAATACGTATATTAAGCTTGAAAATAAGCTAATAAGCTACGTATCGCATTTGGTTACTACCATAAGCCTCAAAATAGTCCACAAACATACGTCATAACACAAAATAGTCAAAATCACTTTCTTAGTGATTTTGGGAAATTTTGTGGCATATAAGCCTAAAATAAGCCAAAAAAATAGCTTAAAAATAAGCCCGAATAAGCTATACAAGCTACTATAAAAAATAAGCTATCTAGCAATATATATTATTCAACCACCACGACCACAACATCAAAACTACAAAAACCCTTATTTTCCTTTTTAAATCCAACGAACCAAACACCATCTTTTTATTCATTTCGTTTCCAAAAATCAATTTTCACAACGATCAACTTGTACAACTAACATCTATGCATCAAAACAAACCAAAAAGGACAAACGATATTTAAATTTGAAAACTTACAAGAAAATCTTTAAAAATGTATATTTCGACATGAACCGGACAACCCAAATGTTGTTTAAATGAATACCCAAACACTCGTATCAACCCGGAATAACACGTTCTCGATCAAAGTTGGAAAATTTTTGGTGTTTGTTGTTGTTGGTGGCGGACGAACACAAGAGCACACACACTTGTGTGTGTGTTTTTTTTTTTTTGAAATGAAATAGATTATGAGAGAAAGTTTCTAGTGAAAGCATATAAGTGTACAACCTTGGGACAAACTTGCTATAAAATTGCCTCCTTGTCTCCTCTTGACTTCTTGACTGGCTAGAGTATCCTAGGTGGTCTCGGGTCCTTCTTTTCGTGTCGGGATCACTTAAATACTCGTAAAACTCAACCGTAAAATTTACCCCAAAGTTAATTAGCATTTTTATTCAGCTTAAAAATACTTTTCCAATAACCTAGAGTATTCACACAACATATTTACACTTTAAACCCTTTCAAAACTCATCTGGACATTAACAGAAATGTCAGACTCGTTTTTTGGCATTTCTTAAAATTCACGGTTCAAACCATCCGAAATATAAATAACACAATAATACCTTCCAAAAAGGATTATTAATCACAATAAACCATAATTCACCATAATTCTCAACAAAATCACCACCGTCAACACGGTACAAAATCTGAATAAACTAACAAAAGTCAAATAGACAAAGGACTATAAATGAAATATTCAGAACACAAAAAGGGCAAAGGTTACATTGGTGGAGAGTTTGGAGCGGAGGTGGTTGTTGGAGGATAGTCATGTTGGATTTGAGGTGGTGGTTGTGGTCGAGTAAGAAGAAATTCAATCCAATTAATATCTTCACTCAAGGTTAGAAATTGTTTTTGGGTGTATATGCAACACGGACAATAACCAACATGTTGTTCAACTTGATCCAAGTTGAGGGTGTGAGGTATTTGGAGAGTAAGGTGACGAGGAAGTGTTATGTTATGAGAGATGCATGGCAAGGAGGTTTGATAGGTCTTGAAGTTGATTAATGTCATTCATGAGAATTTCTCTACTTGGAGATGGAGGAAGTGGAGGTTGAGTGTGGTTGTCACCTTGAGGTGAGGGTGGAGTTTGAGCATGAAGCACACTAGCAACATGTGGATTGATAAGTAAGTAAGGAAATAGGGGTTGAGATTGATTAATGCTTTGTGGTGGAATTGAAGCTTGTCCAACATCAGTGTTACAAGAATCACTAATTGGAAGTGATTGAGATTGTAGTGAAACATGGTTTGAATGAGTAGTAGGGGTATTTGCTTGTGATGATTCATTGATAGGAGATTGTGGTTTGGGCATTGGTGTTGGTAAGTTAACATCAACCTCATTTGATGTGTTGGTGAGGGGAAGACATTTTGGCAACCCTTGAAGGTTTGGTAAAGGTTTGTGAGGGGAAGACATTTTAAGAAGACAAGATAAGTGTGGTGATTATGTTGAGGATAAGGGTTGATTTATACTAGGTAAATGGTGTAATTAAGGGTGGATGGACATTGTTAGAAAGCCAATCCAAGGAATGTTGGTGAGTTCTAGGAAATTTTAGCTAGGTCTAGATGAATGAGGGTCAAAAAGTAGGAAGAAACAGTGAAATTCATGCTTCAGGTGGCCGGTCCCCTTAATTATATAGTCGGTGTCACACCCCGCCAAGGCGGAAACACGAAGCATAACATCATGGATATCATCACAACACAATGGTGTCAACAATAGAGAATCACTACATGCATAACTAGAAATAAAAGACAC
>BQNB010114099.1:0-17454 GCA_026074375.1 Tanacetum coccineum
GACACGTATTCACATCATATATATCCATCAGTGAAAATGGAATCCAGATGGCAGCATAGTGAAGAGAAAAGAGATAAACGGAAAAGAAAGCGGGTCGGGCGGGTGTTTAATGGAGGCATTAAAAGCACCTCGGGGGAATGATCTCGCTCTTTAATTATATAAGTATAATTATTATTAATAATAGTAAAATAATACCACTTTGAATTAATGTTTTGTTGAATTGATGATGCTAATAACATCTGATGGATGATGAATCAGATTTGACGAACAAATTAGAGAATTGCAACAAATTAGAGGGAATCTGAGATACTATCTGGGCTCTCACTCATTTATTATTATTATCACTTTTATTAATAATTTATGATATTTACAAAAAGTTTATGAAAAACTTATTATTATTAATATTATTATTTTTTTTAAATGACAAATTATTATTATTATTGTTGTTGTTATTATTATTATTTATTGTTATTATTATATTATCAATATCATTATTATAATTATTTAACTATATTTAATAATTTTTATTTATTTAAAAGTGCATATAAATAAAAAATTTAAAACTAATTTTATATTATATACTTTAATAGTTTTATAAAAATTTATTTTATACAAAATAGTATTTATTAGAATAATATTATATATAATAGTTTATATAAAACTATTATATACATATTAGTTTATATAATTATTTTTAAAAAATATTACTACATTTTATATAAAAATACTATTATATTTTATGTAAAAATACTATATATTTAATATAATAGTTTATATAATATTATTTAAAAATTATTAGTATTATTCTTATTTTTATAAGTAATATATTTAGTAAATAATACTCTATCCGTCTCAAAATTATTGTCTCATATTGACTTTTTAAGTTATTTTCTTTCAAAATTGACTTTAAATATTTTTGTTTATGTTAAATAATACTTGATGAAAATTATAACAATGAAAATACATTTAAAAACTAATCAATTCATATATTTTTTTATTAAATATTATATAATTCAAACAAAAATATTTACGGTCAAAGTTTAAAGAAAAAAACTTAAAAAGTTAATAGGGGACAATAATTTGAGACGGAAGGAATATTAATTTTATTAAATTAAATTTTAAGTATTTTAATATAATTTTTTTCTCATTTCATTTTTTTTTCAACCAAACATGCGCTAGTTTTTGAAAATTTCAATTCCTTCATATTTCAAATCCTTTAGATTCTAATTCCAAACATTACATTCCTTCACATTCCAATTTTTTAAACATATCTCAATTCCACCTAAAACATTATATGAACCAAATGGGCACCGAGAGTTTGTCAAACAAAAACTAAGCTAAAACTGAAAAGCAAATGCAGAGCGGAGTGTCCCAGAGTGCAGACTCGGTGCTAGACGAAATCTCAATCCAATGCAATCTAAACTGTAACAAGGTGACATTATTCAATTCTCAAACAGACGTACCAAAGTTTTTGCAAAACAAAATTTAGAGCAACAAAAATACGAAGATGAATGAGAGCAAATTCAGGCAGACGGACAGATTCAGTAGAGAGATCCGAACAGAGGTAGACGAAGAACATATTCAGGCAGACATAAATTTTCAAATAGCATCAATCAAACTCCAAGAACAATATACGAACACTATTTCGTTTGTTACATAAACACATCTGAAGCATTTGTCACACCCCCAAAATGTCGCAGCGGAAAGGTAACTGGGGCGAGTGACTTCATAGCATCATAACAAAAAGCATAAAGAACGACCACTATATGGATGTTTTGAAAATAATACCACGTTGCTTTGATTTAAAACAAAAGAGTCTTACAATAATTCAAATGTATTTAAACGTCATGGCGGAAGCATAAATAAGTTTTGAAAGGCAATGGGTATTAATTGATAGATAAATTTTTGAAGAGGAAGCCATATGCATGAAGACTTCACATAACACATCAAGAATTCCAATAAGCTGAGCACCTGAGAAAAACATTGCTAAAAGTTTCAACAAAGGTTTATAAAACTGTAAATGTGAACCATAAGATTTCAAAAGGTGTATGGCAATATAATAAATATAAGCCACACAAAATGTGTTTACTACTGTCTAAGCTCATTAAACCGAAACGTTAACCGTACAAGAGAATAAATGCCCATGCGGGTGCCTAACCTGGGACACCCGGAACGTATCTCAAATGAATTGCGCCCGTTTGACATGTACTCTATCAAACCTGGCGAAGATTTCAATCCCAATATATCTATCCATAACATTCGTACTTACACGAGGTAATTAACGGTTCATGAAACAGGGCATACTATAAGTCATAGGTTAATGGATACTTAGACCAATCCGTAAACGAGTAATTTGTACTTGCGTTCAAACGTAAAATGAGTAATGTAATTTTAACCCAAGTAAATAAACAGGTAAAATGCGGGGCTATGAAATCTCACCTTAAGTGATGGTATTGACTTTGGAAAAATCAACAATGAATGACGTCACAGATGACCGGTATGCAACCTATTTAATTATAGGTCGATTTAAAATAATGCAAGTGAATATAAAATAATGCACTATATTTTATATTGTTATATCACCACTTAATAGTTTTAGTTTAGCTTGTTACTCAAAATAATGTTTATGTTAAGTTTACCATTTAATTCCCAAGTATAAACGTATGTAATATATTCTAATAGCCAGAAAAGTAATTACTACCTCCGTCCCACATTAAGTGTCCACTTGACTTTTTCAAAGTCTTTTTTCTTCAACTTTGACCTTAATGATTTCTTCTTATGTTATATGATACTTGATGCAAGATATATGAATGGATAGAGTTTTGAATATATTTTTCGTTGATAGAATTTTCGTTCAATATTATATAACACAAACAAAAATATTTATGGTCAAAGTTGAGGAAAAAAGACTTGAAAGATTCCATTGTGGACACTTAATATGGGACGGAGGGAGTATAGTCTATTACGCTCGATTTACCACTTTATTATGAAAAATATATATATAATCAGTTAATTCATAAAAATAATATTTTATAACGAAGTTTAAAACTCGTATAAAGATTATATAAGTGATGCTATATTATTTCCTAAGGTTTTTATAGTCTAAACGGACCCGAAGTCCGAAAACACTGTTTTACTATTAATGTCAGGAAAAAGTATGCATGAAATTTTATATAAAAGTTGTCTAGTTTAATGAAGATTAACTCACTCATATTACACTTTTAGGCTTCGAAAAAACGCAATCTTTTACCGAAACATCATTTCGAGCAAAATTCTAGTTTTATATTTAAGACTGTTCGGACCCGAAAGACCCTAAAAACACGAAACGAAATCTGAACATACCACATTTTTACCCAAAAGCTGTCAAAATATTATAGTTGCCGGTAAACTTTAAAAATTCACATCTTCTTCGTTTTACGTTCGTTTTTCGAGTTCTCTATATGCACGGAATCGTATAAAGACGTACTAACAAAATTTTAAGGTTTTAACTTGTCGAAAAATCCGTAACTAACTGTGTAAAACCTGTTGTCCTAAGGGGCGTTTTACACACTTTAAAACTATAATTTTAACCTCATTTTTACAAAACAATAACCTCTAATCTAACCACTTCAACCTCCTTCACAATCAACACATCCAAACTAATCTAATCTCATCCAACACTTCACCATAATAAGAACAAAACATGAAATAATTTATAAAAGTGTTTAAGCTAGTTTATGAATAATAAACTTGATAATATGCCTAATAATTATATATGTAATTGTTGTTCTTGATTTTTTTGCAAACATTTATAAAAGTCTACTAATTGGTGATATAACTTAATAATTGTTGGATCGTTTTACTGAATAGATCTTAACCTTCGGCTTGCAAAGAGTTTGCTCCTTTAGATAATTCTAAAGCAACAATAATGAAACACTGAGTAAACACTATTGATTATGCGGAATCTAATCAATAATGCTAAGAAGAACAATATTGAATATCACAAAAAAACTTTTTATATTAAACCATGAATCTGCCTAGGTTACAGATTACAAGCTATGATTACTATTCGATCTCTATGATCTGTGTAGAACTATATCTACTAACTATGCCTAGGGTTCCTTTTATAGACTAAGGAAACCCTAATGGGCTTTACAAAACGCGTATAAAGATCATGCATATCCTTTCCTAAGATATCTCATGCATATCTCATAAACGGTACTAACTACTTTATACTAACGGTACTAACTATCTGATCAGTACTTAACACTTTGTACTGTCAGTACTAATTACAACTAGCGGTACTAAGTCAGGAATGCATAATTCCCAACAATCCTCCCCTAAACATGATTGTTGAACTTGTTTAACTTCATGTTTCTTCAGTTTACTCTTCTTGAACTCTTGGAGGATGTATCCAAACACTCTGTCAATTCTTGATTTTGATCTTTGATAATTTTGACATCTTCAGCTATCCATTTTTATCAACAACATGTCTTCTCAGCAACACAACAACATCCAACTAAGTTGGCTTTGTAGTTTTTGGCAAACTACCAGCCATTAACGGATTTGATATTCCTTTAACAGTAGCCGTTTGCTCTCGGATAGCCAATTCTTTATTGTAAACAACAAGGTGAATTGATTACCTTGTAGTTTTGAGTAAACTACCAACTATCAATGGATTTGACTTGTCTTTACCAAAAGCCGTTTGCTTTTGGACTAGCCAATGCTTCATTGTCATAACATGGTGCATTGATAACCATATAGTTTTTAGCAAACTATCAGCTATCAACAGATTTGATTAGTCTTTACCAGGAACTGTTTGATCCTAGACTAGCCAACTCTTAACTGAAGTCACGTGAGTTAAAATAGGAACCATACCATTTTTTGGTAAATTGTCAACCAATAAACGGATTTCTGAGAATCCTTTACCACAAGCCGTTTAGCTTATGGACTAGCCAGTCCTTATCATGTAAAGCATGGTGAAACTGATGACCATTTTGTTGTGTGGTGGTTATCCGAACCACCCAAACCCTTCTCATTTCATTCTCAACATTACTCCTCATAAGCTATTGCTTAATTAATCATACCATTAAGTGCAGGCAGTACTTTCCTCTTCAACCTCTAATCCCAAATCAAGCATTCTTGCACAATTCCTTGGAGAGAGGTACCTTCTTTCTCTAGCATGGTGATGACTGAGCCCATCCTTAAGCTCTAGTATGCAAACTCTACAAGCTTCATACAGTCTCCATCTGACAATCTCCCATTCTTGTTGATTGTTCCAGAAATCACCTTGATCATTTTCTTTTGTTGAGGATTCCATCATAATCTTCAAGTCTCCCCAAAGAATCAACTCAATATCTTCTGGTGTGATTTCTGAGTACTGCTTCATCACCAAGTCATCATAAAATGAAACAAACCTGTCTATCAAATGTGTAGTACCTCTATTAGATAGTTAAATGCCCTGAAGTGCCCATTAACTCTGTAGACAACAAGGTAATTCCCATCTGGTGATGAAACCTTGTGCAACCTAGCAATAAAAGATTTTGTCTCCATAATTTAACTATTTATGGTACTATCAAATGTAATAATCCTTAGACATTTTATGTGTTCATCATCACTATCATCATCTGGCTGTGGCCTTAGCCTTTTCCTAGCAATCATCTTCATATGACCATTCTTTCTTTTCTTTGTACCCTGCTCTGTCACTTCTTGTTCAGCAGGTACCTTTGTTGTATCTTATTTCCTTAGAGTTTCTTTGATAACCCTCTTCTTTTTAGGGTCTCTATTTAACTCCTTAATCTGTCTCTCATCCTCAGCAGATCCAATAGCAAAAAAGTTCTGATCTTGCCTCTTTAATCTTTCATATAAAACCTATATTTCTTCAAAGGTTTTGGTCTTCAAATCAGAATGCTTCTTTCCACTAACATGCTTCAAATAGGTCATCATTTAGTTTCTCAGCTGAATTCTTGTAGGTGGTTTATTTTTTATAGCTTCCGACCTTTGTTGAGCAAGAAATTTCCTTTATGCAGCAATGGTATCATGAAGAAATTTTGCTCTTTGTTTAATGGTAAACTTCTCTCTTTCTTCCTTTTGAAGCTCCTCAGCAAGAATCTTGTCTGTATGAAATCATACTCATTAGTGAGAGCAACCTTAGTAGCTTCTTCCTCAGCTAACCTTTTCTTTTCCCCTTCAGCTAACCTTTTCTTTTCCCCTTCAGCTTCCCATTCTTCTTGAACCTTTCTGGCCACCTCTTCATCCTTAGCAAGCATTTTAAACTTCTTTTCAGCTTCAGTGATATCATCTGATTCAGTATCAGATTCACCTTCTTCATCAATCATATTTTTACCTTTATCTTTTGGATCAATCTTAGGAAGAGGCTTCAATGTTAACACAAATCTTGTTGAAGTAGGCCTTGGTCTCTCAGTATCTTCAACATTCCTAATCTCTACTCCTTTTTCCTTTTCCTTCTGTTTATTCTGACTCATTGTGATGAGAACTTGTGCAATGGTCTCATCATCACCAAATATTGTTGGAGTAGGTGTTGAAGTTGTTGTTGAAGCTGTTTGAGTAGCACTTTTCCCTTCATTTTAATCAGCAGTACCTTCACCTTGTCTATCGGTACTAACTTTTGTACTATCGGTACCTCCATCTTGCTTGCCAGTACCTTTATTTCTCTTGTCGGTACCTTCATTTGGCTTGACAGTACTAACAGGAGCTTCAGTACTTACTTCCTTATCTGCACTTTCCTTCTCTTCAAGCACCACAAAGCTTGTCCTCCCCTCATCTTGAGCATCCTTAGTCTCCATATAGTCCATTGCATCATCATCAAAATCATCAAAAGCTGGATCTTTATACACAAATGGTTCACCCTTGGAAGATTTGACAGATTTCCTCCCCTGTTTAGATACATACCCCTTTTGTACCCCCGTTTTCTTCAGAGAAGTCTTCCTTGCCAATCTTGTCTTCAGTGCAACACTCTTCATCTAGGCTTTATGATGTGGGATAAGTGGTTTGACTCCTTTCTGTAGCTTCTTGACCTGAGCCTTCAAAGCTTTAATTTCCTTAGCCTAAGCTGAGACCTGTGTATACAAAGAGATATAAAGATCATACACACTTTGGAGTGTCAGGCCATCCTTATTCCCGGATAGGGATCTCTCACTGGATGACTGACCTTTATGATTCCCACCAGAACCCTGTGGATTAGAATCCGGAATAGCTAAAGAAGGAGAATGTCTGTGAGAAGGGTTAGTCTGTGTTTGAGGTTGGTCTTTACTTGGGTGAGGAGGACAGGGTATGGGTTAGGAATCATATGGTCTTTCTGAAGTCTCACCCTCATCCTCTGTTTGTTAAACCAACATAGAATCAAATAAAGGTGTAACCTTCCCTTAAAAGTTCTTACCCTTTTTAATCATAAATGTCAAGACCTTTTTAGTTAGGGTTGGGACTGGAAAGTGGTCCAAGGGGACAGGTACATCTTTTAACTGATTGCTCAAAAAGATTTGTAAAAATCTTGGATACATTACAAACTTCTTAGTTGCATCCAAGTGTCGTATCATGCCACCAAAAATTAATTTTGAAAAATTGTATTTCTGATTAGTGGCTAAACAAATTACTGCTGTGGCAATATTAGTGGGAATTTGATCCCAAGAGGTGCTTTTAGAACTAATGCAATGATTCATGGTATGAAAAAGAAATTTCCATTGGGGTGAAAAGAGGGCTTTGTTAAAAGTTAAGGTATTCAGGTCTCCCTCATACCCCATTAGCTGAATATTATCAAATATAGCCTGATTATTCAAAGAATCTATCCCATCAGCATCATCAAAAAGAAGATCACTTCTTATTGATGCCTCTGAGATAGTCACAGGCTTGCCAGCAACTGTGGCATCTATATAACTAATGTTGTTGACTGTTCTAGACTTAGCAGTCGTCCAAAACTGTTCAACAAACGAAGTTGAGACTATGGGACTTACAGTGAGTGCATAATAAATTGAACTGCGTGTGAGAAAGTCCATAATCTGATGAAACTCTGTATTCCCATCCGTCTTTTCCAAATAGGCCACCATATTGTGCTTAGAACAGAATTCTAAACTAGCCATCGTTTATTTGATTTTGGTAATCGTTGGTGATGAATAATTAGGGTTTGTTAATTGAAATCGATTAAGAGAGCTGAGAAGGATCAATTATGTAATTGAGATGGGTATTTATAGTAGTAGCATCCCCAATGGCGAAGAAACTGCTATAAATTACACTCTAGACCCCTACCGGTATTTTCTCTAACGGCTTTATAGCGGTACAAACTTTGCCTGTGGGTACTAACTTTAAGCCTGTCGGTACTAAATTTTGTTAACCAAAAATCGAACAAGTTTGACAACAAAAACTCTGCAGTACCATCCATATCTCTCTCTAATGACTCTCTAGAACCCAAATAACTGAATGAAAGACATCACCATTGGCAAAATCTGTCTACTCACATAACATTCTATACAAACTATACAACTTTGAGTGTCTTCATTATAAGCTTCTTGAGGATTTTGTGAGCATTATCTTTGGAATTATTCTTGAACTGCAACCCTTTGAATTGATCACTATCTTATCTTGGCAGTAACTAATCTTCTAGATACCAATTGTAAAATCCTAATTGTAGGCTTCATAGATCGTTTTGCCTATCTGGGATATCATAATCAGCACTTTACAGCCACAAGTTATTTTTCTTCAGCAACACTTGAATAAGCAGCAACATTGACTATATGTACATCAAATCATAAAGTTTTAGTCTATTCTCATCACTTCCAGGTGTGTTAACATCCGTGAGAGGTGGAATCATTGACAATTTAATTATATGATGTCTCATAACCAGTAGCCATTAACTCTGGAGTAGTCAGTTCTTTGGCCACCAAATGGTGCATGTCTATGGTTGAACTGAAACCATTTCAACTCACAGTAGCGGAAAACATAGGTGATTTGAAATACCATGAAGTGATGTTTTGGCAATAACCTACAAGCCATGAAACATATTTGATATGCCTTTTACCTTGTAGCCCCGTTTGCTCAAGTCAAGTCCAAATGCCTTTGTATAAGCGTAAAATACACATATCTATTTATGCTTAAAATAGCCCAAATAAACCAAAACAGACCAAAAATGGCAACAATATGTTTGTATTTGTGTTTTGTGTGCGCAGGTACGGATATATCAAAAATCACAAGAAAAACCATAAAAGAACCGGGGCGAGCACGTGACGAGAGAACGGAAGAGTGAACAAAAAAAGAAAGCCCAAACCAGGAAAAAGTCAATCTACAGTCAACTCCATCATCTTGGTCAAACAAAGAGTCGAAGAACAAGACCCAAAGTGTTTCAAAAACCCCTCAAAGTTTCACAAAAATCCAAAAATAGTCCCTCACAGAAGCCCCCTTAATGGGCCTTCAAAGCCCTAAAATCCCTTATTCGAAGCCTTATTAACCAAAAGCCCAAAGCCTTAAGCCCATTTAACTAGCCCATTATCTTTTCCTAAACTCAAGGGACCATTTCTGCAATTTCTGAAACTCCTTTTTACACTAAAAGTGGGATAACAAAAGAGAGGGACCATTTGTGTAATTAACCCAAACTCCAAACTATTTTAAAACCTTTATTTAAAAAAATTGTCGCCAGAGAAACTGGTTACTATCACCCTACGTCGTTTAGAAATAACCAGGTTTTTTAAAACATGGGGCTTTTCCAAATCAAGGGGCAAGGAAGTCTATTCATGAGCTCATAAGCATGATGGTAAGGAGAGATTAGTCAAATCAAGTGCCTTCTTAAGCTCACTCTCAAGGAAGGACACATCAGCAATGGTGAAAGCACAAGTATATGTGGGTTTTGCTCTCAATCTCTCCGCATAGAAGCACAATGAGCCTCACATAGATTTCCACATGGCAAACCCGTTTGAGGACACTCATGATTCTAGACGCTCAAAATAGAGCTCAAAGATAAAAAGAATAATCAAGGGTGCGGATTGAATTCTGGAGATGCAATGATTAGAAGAGGCTTGGACAGCAAGGCAGACCTAGAAGCTTCTCTACAGGATATAAAAATGCCTCACTATCACACACTCACACACGTAGAAAGTAGCTTAAGATTTAGTTTTTAGCTTAATTTCACTTTTTAGCTTAATTTTACTTTGAACCTTGTAATTTACTTTTTAAGAATTGTAACCAAGTTTTATATTAATGATAATTCAGTTTTTTTTAATCTCTCATAAGCTCTTTGTTTTCATAAGCTCTTATTTTCCTTAAGTTGTTAAGCTAAAAGCTCAATAAGCTCTCATAAACTCTTATTAGTCTCTAAGCTAATAATTGAGCTCAATAAGCCTTAATCTTACTTAAAACCTGTAAAATCAGCTTAAAAGTCTTATTTACCTTTGCATAATGGATTTAAGCTAATGGAAGGGGGATCTAAAAGGGAAGGATCCCCATGGACTTATACCCTAGCTTATTAATAAGCTAGGGAGCTTGTAGCTGCCATATTTGGTTCCTCTTGTTTAGCTAGAGGCTTTGTAAGTTTCTCTTTAATTTCTTTAAGTTCTTCCTTTCAATAATTGTCCATTTACTTTCTATGCTTATTTGCTTATTCAATTGCTTATTAGTTGCTTATTTGTGCTGCTTATCTCTTTTATGTGCTTATTAGTTAATATAGTTAATCTGTTTTTGCTTCTCTTAGTCTAGATCATAGTTTTATATAATCTGTCATATAAGCTTTAAAAAAACCAAAAAAAGAGTAAATTAGCTTAAATCTTAGATTATTGCTTATTTTATTGTTCACTCATGCTTATTAAGATTAATATTGGGGTTAAGGTCTCATTAAGCTGCTTTTTATTTTGTTAGCTTAATCAAAAGCTGTTAAGTTTGAAAGGGGTGTTTGTCATAAGCCATTTTGACATTCTAAAGTCAAAATTAATTGGTAAATCTTTTTGTGTTAGCTGAGTTTTTATCAAATAGTAAGTTTTCAAAAGATTTCAGAAGTTAGTTTGCTATTTTGAAAAAGTTATGGCTTATAATGATGCTTACAGCACCAGGTCATCTTTTGCTTAAAATTTAGATTGCTTATTCTTATTCTAGGGGCTTAAGGTTTGTGAGTGCTCTAATTTAGCTTTAACACATTCAATTGAGTGTGTTTAAGGTAGCTTTGTCCATAAGTTTGCCTGCACTTTGGCATTTGTGGGTTGCCAAATGCATCAGCAACACCTTCAAGTGAAGGTATTGCTGATTTTAAGTTTAAATTTAGGCTTGTCATTATAGGATTTAGAGGCTTAGATTTAGGTATAAGTTAGTTTTCATATTGCTTAAGTTAGGTTTTAGCTTAAATTCAATTTCCATCTTATTTAGTTAGCTTAAATTAGCCTTTAAAAGTCACCAAAAAGCTAAAAAGACCAAAAACAGTAGTTAGAATAGTTTAGCTTTTAAGATTTAAATTCTAGCTTATAATGTTAGATTTTATTGTTTAAATAAGTAGCTTGTTAGTTGATTTATAAGTCTTCATAAGCGCAGTTTCTATTTTGGCCTTTTAAGCATTTTAGCCTTTCTTAATTTTTAGCTTTTTGAGTCATTTACTAAGTTAGCTACTCTCATCATCAAATTTAAGTGTCTTTCAGTGTTTCTAGCTTAGATTTCTTTTCATTTTTAGATTAAGCAACTCATAAGCTGTCTAGAACACCTTTCCTTTTTCATTTTGAGCTTAAAATGAGCTTTTTACAGCTTAATTAGTAAAACTGAAGGGAAGTCCTTAGTTACTGAGGACAGCTTATTGATAAGCTCTTATTGAGCTTATTTGTGCTTTTCAGCCCTAAGTGCTTTTGTTAAAATTGTTCACTTCCATCTGTTCTCCAACTTTGCTTCTTTAAGTTTTTCATTTTAAGCACTTTTTAAAATTCAAGTGCTTAATGGACTTAGGGTGTAATCGGGTTGGGCCTCAGGGTAGTTTTTGTAACTTTTAAGTTTTAATTGTTTTCTCCGTTAGTCCTTTGTTTTGCACTGTTAGTCCTTTAAGGACTTGCATAGTTAGTCCTTTATTAGTATAGTTAGTTAAAGTTTCTATTTTAATTAATAATTAGGTTAAATTTTTAATTAGTTTAATTAAAGTTTAATAAAAAAGTAAAAATTAGGGCTTTTATTTTTATTAAATTTCTGCACATTTTATTTTTCTAGTATAATTTTTATAAATTTTTTTAGGCTTATATTTTTATTATTTTTATTATTTTTATTCTTTTAATTAGTAGTAAATCTTAGAAAATTCATATCTTAAAATCTAAAAAGCCAAAGATAGTGATTCTTTTTTCTAAAATTTTCTTTTTATTTGTTTTATCTAGGAAAATATAATTTCAATTACTTGCTATTTTTTAGGATTTAATTAGATTTAATTAGTTTTTTAATTCATAAAAAATTCAAAAATAATCAATTTTTTTTCTTTTTCTTTAAATTTTCTTTTGTCCTATTCTAGGTTTAGGAATTTAGTTTGCATTTTTAGGGTTTAATTTTCGTAAACTAGCTTAATTGTCGCGTTTTATTTGTTTTCCGTTAATATTTTTAAATGTTTAATTGCTTTTAATTGTTCAATTTTAATTGTTGTTTTTATTTGGTAGTTATAGATCATCAAAATATCTTTGCTTTCATTCAAATCATAATTCGAGCTTAAACGAGGTTTCCATTGCACTAGTCGTTGGGGAAACGACCCGGGTGATCATTCTTCCCGGTTAAATATACGTATTATATATTATATTATATATATTTTTGAGAGTGAATTTTCCTTAGGGAATTTTCTTAATTGCTCTTAAGGTTATATTAGTATATATATTTTATAGTGTATTAAAACTAGCAATCAGTTTTTGGCGCCGTTGCCGGGGACTTGTGTTAGCGATTCCTTCGTTTTTAGTTTATTGATTTTGGTTTGAAGATCCTTTCGTCCTCGAAAGTTATATTTTTGTTATTAAAATAAAAAAAAATCCAAAAAAATTAAAAAATATAAAAAGTAAAAAATTTTCCTTTTCTTTTTAGTATAATTATCATTTAAAAAAAATCAAAAATATAAAAAAATTGTCCTTTAAAAAAAGAAATAAAATTAACAAAGTTGGTAAAAGAACACCAACATATAATACTCTCAATCGAGGTATTATCATTTCAATTTCCGGTGAACTTGGAATATAGTTCCCAAATCGAACCAAAGATTTAAAAACTTGCCATTTGTGTCACTTACGAAGTACGGCTCACCTTGAAAAGCAATTTTTGAGAGTTACCGTGAAGTAAGTTGATTATTTGGTTTTAAGTTGTCTTCCGTGTATCCGTTTAAAATAGATTGCTTAAAAAATCTTAATTAAAAAAAAATGTTTTTCTTCTTATTTTTATGTATCATTTTCAAAAACTAAAAATATTCTCCTTTATCCTCTTATCCGTTTAATTATTTTCAACATTCGTTTATCTTCTTCAAACATAACGATTTGTTGTTTCATCTCTTGAGCTGAAATCTTAAGTTTCTCCACAAGTTCCGAAACTTGAGATTTCATTTGATCAATATCTTTTAACAACACAGATTCTTTAGTCTCGTACACTTTTTCAAGATTATTTCAACTCAAATTCTCTAGATTTTAAGTATCTTGATTTTTCAATTTGCAAACTTTTTTATTTCATCTTTTTAAAGGCTTCAATTTCTTTTAACGCAAAATATTTTTCATCTGAAAAATGTACAACCAATTCAGCAGTTTCTTTTAATTGTGTTTGCAAACTCAAAATCAAATCTTTTTCTGAGTTATCTTGAGTGTCATGAACTTTTTCTAAATCAAACTCAGATTGTACCTGCATAAAGATGGTCTCACTTGTTTTCCAACAATCTTATTTTCTCACACTGAGCAAAAACCAATTCATCTCTTTCTCTCAAAGTCGCTTCAGCAAGTGCACGTGCCTTAGATAGCACTTTAACCGATAAATGCAACTTTCGTTTCAATCTTAGTTCTCAAAAACTTGCACTTAAAGATTTTGCACATTGTACACTCAAATCTTTTGACTTTTAAACTTGTTCCTTTTGACTCTGAAGTTCATTAACTTGCGCTCGAAGATTTTGACACATTGTACACTCAACAACTTTTGACTTTAAATTTTCATTTTCACTCTGAAGTTCATTAACTTGCGCTCGAAGATTTTCAAATATTATAAAATCATCATTAGCTCTAATAATATGTTGACGATCCTTTATTCGCACACATTCTTCTAGATTTGAAATTTTAATTTGTGTTTCTTTCTCAAGTTTTTCGTACCGTGCGTTACACTGTGTGTGAATCATCTTGTCCCAACTATCTTGATACATGATGAACGAATCTGATACACTCGATTAATTAACTCTAGCTCACTCAACTCGATTTTAAAATTCCACAAAAAATTTCAACGAATAACCCGATAAACGCGCTCAAATAATCACGAAATCAGCATGCTTCTTTCCTCTTACATGCTTCAGATAGGTCATCATTTGGTTTCTTATCTGAGTTCTTGTTGGTGGTCTGCTTCTGATTACAATATCTCTTTGTTGAGCAAGGAACCTCCTTTGAGCAGCAATAATATCATAAAGAAATTTGGCTCTCTCTTCAACTGTAAACGTTTCTCTCTCATCCTCTTGAAGCCTTGCAGCTAGAAGTCTATCAGCTTTAATTCTAGCCTGAATATCATCAAACTTTCTTTCAGCTTCATCAACTCCCTTTGACTTATCATCTGACTCAGCTTCTTCCTTAAGTACTTTCTTGCCTTTGTCTTTAGGATCAATTTTAGGAAGAGGCTTCAATGTAAGTACTGATCTTGTTGATGTAGCCCTTGGTCTATCTGAATCTTCAGCATCTTTGATCTCAACACCTTTTTGTTTAGCCTTATTTTGGCTCATAGATACCAAAAACTCAGCAATGGTCTCATCATCTCTGAAAATAGTTGTAGGAGCAGTACTTTCATCTGAAGTTCCATCTTTTGGCTCAGCAGTACCTTCATCAAGCTTGTCGGTACTAACTTCTACTTCTTTTGGCTTAGCGGTACTAACTTCAGGCTTGTCAGTACTAACTTTTGGCTTGTCAGTACCTTCATCTGGCTTGACGGTACTAACTTGATCTTCAGTACTAACTCCCTTTTGCATGTAAGCATCTGTCTCCATATAATCCATTGCATCATTAACATCCACATCATCAAAAACTTGATCTGTGTGTGCAGTTGGAGTAGATTTGGCAAATTTCCTCCCCTGTTTGGATACAGACTCCTTTTGCATCCACTTTTTCTTCAATGATTTCTTTCTGGCCAATCTTTTCTTTATGGAGACACTCTTGATCCAAGCATTATGGTGTGATATCACAGGTTTAGCCTTCTTCTTTAGCTGCTTGATCTGAGACTTCAAATCTTTAATTTGTGCAGCTTGAGTTGTGACCTGTTTACATAAAGACACACAAAGATCATATACACTTTGGAGTGTCAGGCCATCCTCATTTCCTGATAGGGATCTATCACTGGATGACTGACCTCCATGATTCCCGCCAGAACCCTCTGGAATGGAATCAGGAATAGGAATAGTAGGTGAAGGTCTGGGAGATGGGTCAGGCTGTGTCTCATGTTGGTCTGCACTTGGGTGAGGAGGAGAGGGTGTTGGTTGGGTTTCAGATGGTCTTTCTGAAACTGCACCTTCATCCTCTGTTGGTTGAGCCAACATAGAAGGAAATAAAGGGGTCACATTCCCAGAAAAACTTTTACCCTTTTTAACCATAAAAGAGAAAACCTTAGTAGTCAAAGCATTAATAGGGAAGTGGTCTAAGGGGACAGGCACATTCTTGAGTTGGTTAGTCAAAAATACTGGAATAAACCTTGGGTACATGACAAACTTCTTCTTTGCATCCAAATGCCTCATCATACCATCAAAAATTAGTTTAGAAAAATTATATTTCTGATTAGTGGCTAAGCAAATCACTGCTGTGGCAATATTAGTAAGAATTTGATCCCAAGAAGTACCTTTAGAACTAATGCAGTGATTCATAGTATGAAAAAGAAATCTCCACTAGGGTGAAAACAGGGCTTTGTTAAAGTTAAAACAGTTAGGTCTCCCTCATACCCCATTAGCTGAATAACATCAAATATAGCCTGATTATGCAAAGAATCTATCCCATCAGAAATAAAAAAGAAGATCACTTCTTATTGATGCCTCTGAGATATTCACAGGCTTGCCAGCTACTTTGTCCAGCGGTACTAACTTTGCACTATCGGTACTAACTTTTGTCAACCAAAGAATAAACAAGTCTGGCAACAAGAGTTCTTCAGTACCATCTATATCTCTTTCCAATGACTCTCTAAAACCCAAACAACTCCATGAAATTCATCACTATGGTCAAAATCCCTCTGCTTAAAATATTTCATACAAACTGTACAACAAATCATCTGGCCTCCCCTCAATTGTAGCTACAGATTCAATAATCCAATGCTAACCACCAAAAAGTTAAATCTTGTGACATCAAATCCTTTGGTGAGAAGGTCTGCAACATTATGATCAGTGTGAATCTTGATAACTTCTATCAGTCTTTTCTCATAGCAATCTCTTATAAAATGAAATCGAATCTCAATATGTTTGGTCCTAGAATGAGCAACAGGATTCTTGATAACACTTATAGTGCTCTCATTATCAATATGGATTTTGGTGTTCATGAAATTGAAACCATAATCCATCATCTGATTCTGTATCCATAATACTTGCCCACAACAGTTAGCAGCTGCAACATATTCTGCCTCAGTAGTAGAATTTGCCACAATAGTCTGCTTCTTGCATTGCCAAGATATCAATCTTCTACTAAGAAATTGACAGCCACCTGTTGTTGATTTTCTGTCAAGGCTGGCTCCTCTATAGTCATTGTCTGAGAAAGCTTCTAGTTCAAAAGGTGAATCCCTAGGAGACCATAAACCTAATTTGGGTTGATGTTTGAGGTACCTAAAAATCCTTTTTACTACATTTAAGTGTGAGGCTTTTAGAGTGACTTGAAATCTAGCACAAGCACAAACAGCAAACAGCAAACATGATGTCTGGCCTTGATGCAGTCAAATACATTAGAGAGCCAATCATAGACCTGTAGACATGTACATCTACATCTACACCATCTTCATCCTTGACCAATGGTTTATTAGACTCAATAAGAGTAGTAGTTGTTCTAATGGACAAAAAATTAAACTTCTTTAAGATGTCAGCTACATACATGTCTTAACTAATAAAGATTCCATCAGTTTGTTGCTTCACTTGAAGTCCCAAAAAGAATGTGAGTTCACCTATGGAACTAATCTAGAATCTTTTATGCATACATTCTTCAAACTCAGTACACATAGACTGCTTTGTAGAGCCAAAAACGATGTCATCCACATATACTTAGACTAACATAATGTCTCTCTTGTTCTTTTTGATAAACAATGTTTATCTATGGTACCTCTTCTGAAACCATTTTCAATCAGAAA
>BQNB010114100.1:0-21816 GCA_026074375.1 Tanacetum coccineum
ACAACATTACTCAACTACTTATCCATCCATACCTCGTGCAATTACTTATCCGTCAACACCGCATCCTAATGCTTACTCATTCACATTATATCAAGATGCTTGTCCACAACAACAATCCATTCCTCAAATTGAATATACTGTCTCCATAGTTAATCAACAAACACATCTTGATGAATTTCCTCAGATAGACTCCGGTCTAACAGTTCCTGTGTTTAAGAAAGGAGATGACCCTATTGATGCCATTAACAAAATGATGCCATTTCTGTCTACTATCGTCACATCTCGTTTCCCAACTACCAACAATCAGCTAATAAATTCTTCTAACCCAATACAACAAGCAACTATTCATAATGGAAGGGTGACTGTTCAACCGGTTCAGGGGAGACAAAGCTCATTTGCTGCTGGTACTTCTGGAACAAGGGCTGACATCTCAAGAATGGGAGGGAATAATTTAGGTCAACAAAGGGTCGTGAAGTGAAACAACTGCCAAAGGGAAGGTCACATGGCAAGACAGTGCCCAAAGCTAAAGAGAAAAAGGGATACTACATGGTTTAGGGATAAAGTTCTTCTGGTTGAAGCACAAGGATCTAGTAAAGTTCTGAATGAGGAGGAATTGGAATTTTTGGCACACCATGGAGTTGCAGAAGGTCCAGTTACACATACGGTCATTACACATAATGCAGCTTATCAAGCAGATGATTTAGATGCATATGATTATGATTGTGATGACTTCTCTACAGCCAAGGCAGTTCTTATGGACAGTTATTCTAGTTACGGATCCGATGTTCTCTCTGAGGTATCTCACTGTAAAAACACTCATTATGCTAAATCAAAGTGTGCAAGAGATGTAGTATTCTGAATAAACTCATCTTGTGAATTATCCAGAGAATGAGATAACAAGTGATAGCAATATCATTCCTTATTCTCGGGATCTGCTTGAA
This sequence comes from Tanacetum coccineum, assembly GCA_026074375.1. NCBI lineage: Eukaryota > Viridiplantae > Streptophyta > Magnoliopsida > Asterales > Asteraceae > Tanacetum > Tanacetum coccineum. Next base: position 942 of record BQNB010114100.1, read on the forward strand.
ACACAAAATGCAGCTGTTTAGGATACAAATTCTTCTGCATAACAAGATGCCATGATATTATATGTGTTTGAACAACTGTCAAATCAAGTAACTAATTGTAACAAGGTTAATAAGGACAATCTAATTGCCAATGAATCCTTATCTGTTGAGCTTGAAAGATACAAAGAACGGGTGAAATTGCTAGAAGAAAGACAAAATGTGGATTTAAGTACTCAAGAAAAGCTTATAATGGATGATATAATTCGGGAGAAAAATGCACAGTTTGGGAATTTTGAAAAAGAAATTAACTATCTTAAACAAACTCTTTCTGAACAATCAAAGGAAAAGGATTGTTAACAAAAATGTTTAATGTTTTCAAAAACGAATCCAAGGAAAAGGAAGCTAAGAATATTGATAAAGAAATTGCTTTGGAAAAAAAAGTTAAAGTACTGGACAATATTGTTTGTAAAAAGGGTCAATCCGTGCAAACAGTGCATATTCTCACGAAACCATAAGTTTTCTATGATAACAACCTGAAACAAGCTCTTGGTTTGAAAGCTCAGCAGATGAGGCCAATGCTTTATGATGGTAGTGTTATTTCTAAGGAAACCAATGTGATTTCAATTGCTGATTCCGAAGAGACTTTGATGCTTGAGGAAGAGAGTCGATCCAAAATGCTTTTAAAACAAAGTGATCCAATGGTCTTAGAAAAGAAAGTTAACATTAAACCAATTAATTATGATGAGTTAAATCGATTATCTGAAGATTTAGGTAAACGTTTTGTCCCATAACAAGAACTGTCTAATGAACAAGCTTTTCGGTTACAAACTTCACACCCTAATACTGACCAATCTGCTTCTTCGCCTGTCAAAATTGAGGCTCCTCAGGAACTTCATAAGGTAAGCCTTGTTAATACAAGCCTTAAAAAGCTTAAATACCATCTTGGCCAATTTGACAATGTGGTGAAAAAGCGGATTACACCTGATGCTTTAATAGAAGGGGAATGGGGGTCTGAACACATTAAAGCTATTTTTCTAAAAGAAATAATTCCATTTGTAAAGACCTTAAAAGACATATTCAATGTTTTTGATAAAGATCTTTTAAATGAGATAACCGAAGTACAAACAGTTTTTAACCAGATGAAAGCTGCTGTTAAAAAGTATCATGTAGACAAAGAGTGTTTTAAAATTCAAAAGAAACAATTTTTGATTGAAAAAGATTGACTCTTGGATCAAATCATTTCTCAAGATATTGTGAATATTGTTGTGAATTCTTCTGTGGATATGAATACTTCAGTGAATGTGAATTCTCGTGTTGCTATGATAGATTCTGTGAATTATATGGAAATGTGCAACAAGTGTCTTGAACTTGAATATGAGATTATCAAACAACACAACATGGTTGAAAAAGATGAGTATAATAGGCTTTTGAAAAGCTTTTCTAAACTTGAACAACACTGCATTTCTCTTGAACTTGCAATGCAACTCAATAAAGAAATTTTTCAAAATAATAGCACATCTGTAAACCAAACTAAACCTTCATTTGATCAATTATTTGAATTGAATAATTTGAAAGCCGAGCTTCAAGCAAAAGACATAAAAAATTGAGAAGTTGAAATCAAACATTAAACACTTGAATAAAACTTCCACCATAAACAATGTGAAAAAGGACATAAATGAGATTGAGACCATCTACATAGAACTGGAACATAGGGTGACAAAACTTATTGCTGAGAATGATCATTTGAAACAGGCTTATAAACAACTCTATGATTCAATTAAACCATCACGTGTTCGTGCTAAAGAACATGCTGACTCATTGGTCAATCAATTAAATTAAAACTCTATTGAAATTACTGATTTAAATGCTCAACTTCAGGAAAAGGTTTTTGTCATAACATCATTAAAAAATGATCTTAGGAAATTCAAAGGAAAAGACATAGTTAACAATGTTGCCCAAGTGTTAAATGATACCACTATTGCTCCAGGAATGTATAAGCTTGACCGAGTAACTTTGGATCCTAAAGATAAGAATAATATGGAAACTCACATATACTACCTTAAGCACACTATGGAACAAGCTGCTATTCTTAGGGAGATAGTTGAATAAGCTAAATCACTAAACCCTTTAGATAATGCATCTTACTCTGCCTGTAAGTATGTTAAGCTGATTCAAGAGTTGCTAGGATATGTTAAAGATACTTGCCCTGATATTCACAAACCTAGTGAGAAATTAGTTGTTGTCACGCCTATCAACAAAAAGAAAATAGTTAGGTTTACTGAACCCGTCATATCATTAAGCACATCCCAAAAACCAAGGTTGCAAAAATTATGAATCGTTAGCCAGGCGATCGACCACCTTGTAGCTTGTAATTGGTCAAGGCAGGATTAATTAGCGATTAATCGGATTGGCATTTTTGGCAAAATTTAGGTATTTTTGGCTAGTTTTGTGTATTTTCATCAAGTTTTAGATATTATTGACAAGTTTCTTTCTAAAAAACAACTTGTAATAGATTTAAACAGTTAATATAAGTGACCAAAACACGTTTAGGGTGAGTTTTAGGTACTTCAGACAAGATTAAAAGGTTTCTGGCAAGTTTGACCACCGTTGACCACGGTTGACCTATTTGTTTGACCCTGTTATATTAATCGGCAAGGTTGGTGGCCTTGTAGCGTCTAATTGGTGATTAATCGGCCTTGTAGACCTTATTTTGTAACACTGCCAAAAACAATTAGGCTCTTCCCAAACAAAGACCAAACATACCACTAATAATTCTGTGTTAACTTCTATAGGAGTAAGCCGGTCTACTAAATCTAGCAGGACAAAGTCTACAGACAATACAAAGAATGATAGAATCATGCAGATTTAAGTAGTACCAAAAAGAAGAATAAAGTAGAAGACCACTCTAGGATAGTTAAGTCTAGTTTGAATAAATAGAATTGTGTTGTTGAACCATCTGGAAATGCAAATGTGTAGAATTCTAAATTAAATACAAATTCTGAGCTAATATGCGTTAAATGTACTAGTTCTATGTTTGATGCTAGACATGAATTGTGTTTTCTTGAATTTGTTTTTGATATGAATGCGAGTTCTAAATCTAAGTCTGTTAAGAAAGCTAAAAACAAAGAAGAATGGAAACCTATAAGAAAAGTGTTTACTAAAATTGGATATAATTGGAGACCCACAAGAAGGACTTTCACTTTAGTTGGAAATGCGTACCCTTTAACTAGGATTACCGCCACTAATAAAGTGCCTCCTAGGGAACCCATTCATCTAGAAGTAATTGCACAAGAATCTGTAGTAACTAAAGTTTATACTAGCAGACCTAAGGTACGTAAGACTAATGGTTCTAATAGCAAACCTAAGATTGCAAAATCTATGATTTATAACAAAATGGAACGCGGTACATCTCGGGGATCCACTACTTCAGTTGCTCCATCTTCTTCTTTTGTCGATCTTAGGTTGTCCAAATTGTTTTGTGGTATATAGAGTCTAGATGCTCCAAACACATGACTGGAGATCGCTCTCAGCTCACCAATTTCGTTCACAAGTTTCTCGGTACTGTTAAGTTCGATAACGAGCAGATTGCAAAGATTATGAGGTATGGCGACTATCAGATAGGAAATATCATAATTTCAAGGGTTTATTATGTGGAAGGGTATGGACACAATCTATTCTCTGTTGGTCAATTCTGTGACTCAAATCTTGAAGTAGCTGTCAGAAAACACATGTGCTTTGTTTATAATCTAGAAGGTGATGATTTCCTATTAGGATCTCAGGAAACCAAACTTTATACATTTTCATTGGGGGATATGATGTCGTCTTCTCCAATTTTTCTCTTGTCCAAAGCCTCAAAGACTAAATCCTGGTTTTGGCACTGACGATTGTCACATTTGAACTTTGGTGCTATTAATCATTTGGCTAAAAATGGTCTCGTACAAGGTCTTCCCAAATTGAAATTTGAAAAAAATCATCTGTGTTCGGCATGTCCTATGGGCAAAAGCAAGAAACAATCACATAAACCTAAATATGAAGACACCAATCAGGAAAAACTATATCCTTTGCACATGGATCTTTGTGGGCCTATGCGTGTTGCAAGTATAAATGGGAAAAAGTACATTCTTGTCATTGTGGATGATTACTCTTAGTTCACATGGGTGAAGTTTTTAGCATCAAAAGATGAAGCTCCTGATTTCATAATCAAGTTTCTGAAGATGATACAAGTTAGATTGAATACGCCTGTCAGGAACATTAGTATAGATAATGGAACTGAGTTTGTCAATCAAACTCTGCGTAGCTATTATGAGAGTGTTGGTATCTCTCATGAAACATCAGTTTCATGATCTCCATAACAAAATGGTGTCGTTGAAAGACGAAATCATACTCTTGTTGAAGCCGCTCGAACAATGTTAATCTACGCAAAAACTCCTTTATTTATATGGGCCAAGGTAGTCGCTACCGCATGTTACACCAAAAACCGATCCATTATACGGCGCCTCCATGGAAAAACTCCTTATGAGCTCTTACATGATAGAAAACCCAATCTATCTTACCTTTATGTCTTTGGTGCACTTTGCTATCCAAGATAGTGAAGATTTGGGCAAACTTCAAGCTAAAGCTGATATAGGTATTTTCATTGGATATGCACCCAAGAAGAAAGCTTACCGCATCTACAATCAACGTACTAGAAAAATCATTGAAACTATCCATGTCAATTTTGATGAGCTGACGGCAATGGCTTCTGAACAACTCGGTTCAGGACCAGGGCTTCAATCAACGACTCCTGCAACATCCAGTTTAGGACTTGTTCCAAACCCTATTCCTCAACAACCTTGTATTCCACCACCAAGAGATGATTGGGATCGTTTGTTCCAACCTCTGTTCGATGAATACTTTAATCCACCAATAATACTTGTCTCTCCTGTTCCAGTCGCTCCTGCACTAAGAACTATTGATTTAGCCGATTCACCTATGTCTACGTGAATTGACCAAGATGCTCCATCAACAAGTATCCCATCAACATAAGAACAAGAACACTCTCTAATTATTTCTCAAGGTTTTAAAGAATCACCAAAACGCCATATTTTCTTAATGATCCACTTCACGAATCTCTTCATGAAGACTCGACTTCTCAAGGATTGTCATCTAATGTAAGACCATTCCACACTCCATTCGAATCACTTGGTAGATGGACTAAGGATCATCCTATAGCAAATGTAATCAGAGATCCTTCTCGTTCTGTCTCCACCAGAAAGCAACTACAGACTGATGCCATGTGGTGTTATTTTGTTACCTTCCTCACTTCAGTCGAACCAAAGAACTTCAAACAAGCAATGACCGAACCATCATGGATCGATGCAATGCAAGAAGAAATTCATAAATTTGAAAGGCTACAAGTTTAGGAATTGGTGCCGTGTCCAGACAAATGATTGGATCCCTCATGTATTTGACATCCAGTAGACCCGACCTTATTTATGTAGTCTGCTTATGTGCCCGGTATCAGGCAAAGCCTATCGAAAATCATTTAAATGCGGTTAAGCGGATATTTTGATACCTAAAAGGAACCATTAACATGGGTCTCTAGTACTTAAAGGATACCGGTATGTCTCTAACAGCATATTCAGACGCAGATCACGCGGGGTGTCAGGACACTAGACGCAGTACATCTGGAAGCGCTCAATTCTTATGTGATAAACTTGTTAGCTGGTCTTCCAAGAAGCAAAAGAGCACTATGATATCGAGTACAGAGGCTGAATATATTGCCTTATCTGGGTGTTGTGCTCAAATCCTATTGATGCGTTCACAGCTAACAGATTATGGCTTTCAATTCAATAAAATCCCCTTATTTGCGACAACAAAAAATGCAATTGCTCCTATTGCTGCAACAACGTTCAACACTCAAGAGCAAAGCACATCGATGTACGCTACCATTTTATAAAGGAGCAGGTGGAGAATGGAATAGTGGAACTTTACTTTGTTCGGACGGAATATCAACTAGCTGACATCTTCACCAAATCCTTGCCAAGAGAAAGATTTAATTTCTTGATCGAAAAGCTCGGTATGAGAAGCATGTCTCCAAAAACGCTAAAACGTCTGACAAAGGAAGAGAACGAGTACGGTGGTTACTCTAGTATATATCTTATGTAATTGTATGTATATAAGAAAATCAAAAATCCAAAAAAGATTTCATTTTATAAAATTTTTCAAAATAAATAAAAAATTAAAAAATTAAAAAATATAAACTACGTATCTCTGCAAGTCCCTTCTGAAAATCGGGTTAACATTACGCCTTAGAAATGTCATTTAATAATGATACGAGGCTGTAAATGAAGTTCGATCAGAAGTTTAAAAAGCTTTTAAAACATGCCACAATGGCTTGCTATTATTTTCGATAGCAACCCGGTCATCATCTTAAAGGCAAGTATTTCAAAAAGAAAACTTGACCTCATAACGGGAAATTTATTTTTCTCGGGAATGAATTACTTCATATTCATTCAAAGGCTTGTGCTTACTTTGCAGCACAACCCGTGCTTTCTTTAAACCATAAGTGTACGTGTCAGTTCGCTTATGTGTCAAAATAAGAGAAATCTTATTTTTTTATGGTGTTGTTTTTCAAAAATAAAATATTAATATCATAAATTCATCAGAAAATCATTTTCAAAGACATTTGACCACTCAAACAACGACTACAGCTCTTTAAATAGAAAACGGGTCATTGTTTGAGGGGGAGAAAATGTCAAATATCTTCTTTATAAAATCAGTTTGTTATAAAAGGAAAAAGGTTTTAAACAATAATGGGTTAACAATTAAAGGATAGTTAATTAAGTTTAACTTATTTGTGCCTTATATGTTATGTGTTTATGCCTTTAGGGACTTAATTGCAAAAATAAGTAGCTAAGCATTGTAGTGTAAACTTTAGGGACTATTTGTGCCATTAGATAAACTATACTTTGCCTTTGAAAACTTATTGATGGAAAATGCATAAGGATTAGAAGTTCAAGAGGCATTTGTGTCAAACTCTTAAAGTTCAAACACAAACACCCCATTTGCCTTGTTCGTTAACTTTCACACACACAAACACAAACACTTTTAAAAAATTCTTTGTACCTCTCTGATATTAATATCGTCCTAATGATGTAAGATACCATTAATGTTATTTCAACCTTAAGTAAATCTAAACATGTGTTCTATACAGCTAACAATGAATCATAATCAAAAAGGATTGGATACAAATTGCAGTCCAAGAGAGCGTGAAAACCCCAAATTTATTAGTTCGTATCGAAAGAAAAAGTAGGGTTGTAAGATAAAATTGATTGAGGGTTTGGTTCTTATAGATGTGTAATGATCGTTAAAATAGGTTTTCATAGGGTGAACCCATATGATTTGTGGTTTCGGCTTGAATCTTTATAAAAAACTAGGATAGGAAAGAACTTGTAAAATGTTGGTGGGTTTGTAGTTAGAAAGGTTAAAACCACATCCTGTATGCATTAGAAGCTATTAAAATCCCGTTTGCTTGTCATAAATCTTGTATGCTTTAATGATTCGTGTGTTCTTGGCCATTTTTTGACCCTTTTGTGGCAAGTATTGGAAATTCTTTTATAAAAGATTCATTTGTTGTTATGTGTTGCATATATCATTATTGATGTGTTATAATTGCTCAAAATTGAAATTTGTATTTATATGAGTTTAACCCTAACCGATTTATACGTTCCCTAGTTTTGAACTAACCGCTTTATACAACGTGTTAATACTGGGCGATTTATACACACAAAACTTGAACTAACCGATTTATACATAAAGTTATAACAAAGCGATTTATACGTCCGGATACGAACCGAATCTATACATCAGTGATGTGACTAACTTTTTAATACGGGTGGATGAAAAACCCTAACCGATTTATACATCCGATTTTACTAACCGATTTTGTACAAACTATTAATACTAACGCGTTTATAATTACGCTTCTTATTAACAAAGCGATTTATACATATTTTCTTACAACTAAGCATTTATACATGGACCTTATAACAAAGCGATTTAATACACAGACCTTAATAACTACGATTTATACCTAAGTTGAATAACCAGCGATTTAACAACACCTTATAACTAGGCGATTCTACACTTTCCCTAAGCCAAATATACTAGATTTTACTCTAAGACGTTTATACCTAATGATCCTTTCACTAGAATGACTTATTTTAGGTATTTGCCATATGTGGTATAATCTTGCTGCTTAGTTTGAATTGTGTTTGACGAATAGTTAGATTGATTGACCTATTTTGATGACTTTTCAATGATCCTATGCCCTGTGTTAGTGTTTAATGCTTGATTCAATATGTTTTGTAAATTGCTAGTATATATAATCGTGCCACTGTTAAAACTGCATTGAGCATTTTTTAGCAGAACCATGAATCCTACTGCTACCAGTCAAATTGCTCTTGACAATGCCTTGGTTCCTCCTGAGGCAAGACTCAAGATTGGCGAATGCAACAGGAGAATCAAATTTTCCAAGCCACAAAGAGAAGCCACTTATCAAGTTACTTTGGATGCTCTAAAGCTCAGTCCTTGCTATCCCGCATTCCTGATCACTACTGGAGTTCCAGAAATATACATGCATCAGTTCTGGAATACAGTTACCAAGGTTAAAGACTCATCACAATAACTTCAAGTTAGACACTTAGAAGTTTCAGTAGTGAATGCTGAAGTATTCCGTGACATTCTCCAGATTTGTCCAAAACTTCCCGATCAACCATTTGATATACCTCCTTCTACTGATGAAGAAATTGAATCATTCATCTCTGAACTCGGATACACAGGAAATATTGAGACTTTACCTGAATTGTTCATTGATCACATGCATCAACCCTGGAGAACATTTGCAGTTGTCATCAACAGGTGCATTTCCAGGAAAACCACTAGACTTGATAAACTTAGGTTGTCAAGAGCTCAAATTCTGTAGGGGATGTATCACTGCAAGAATGTGGATTTTGTTGAACTACTCTGGGAAGACTTTGCATTCCAGATCGACAATCACTTCTTAAAGGAAAGCATGCCCTATCCTATATTCACAAAGATCATCATCAATCACTTCATCTCACAAAACAAGTCAATCTCCATGAGGAACAGGATAAATCTACACACAGCTAGAGATGACAGTCTTTTAGGTACACTGAAATATGTATCCAAGACCAAAGAACATCAAGTGTATGGAGCTTTAATTCCTAAAGAGATGCTTAATGAATACATTCTGATCTCTACCGCCTACAAGACTTACTATAGGTATGCCAGTAGTGCTAAAGAGCCCAAGAAGGCAAGGAAGTTCAAGAAGCCTGCTTCATCTAAACTGAAGACTGTCACAGTCTCACCCAAAGAACCTACCAAGAAGCCTGGAAAAGCTAAGAAAGATGTAACTTCAACCAAGAAGACAACAACTAAACCTAAACCGACTAAGAAGAAGGCACCGGTTAAAGCTGATAGAGGAAAAGGTTTGAACGTTCTCTCAGAAGTAGCTCTATCTGAAGCTGCTCAGCTCAAGGAGGTTACAAAACGAAGCAAGAAATACTTTCACATCTCTCATGCAAGTGGCTCAGGTGATGGAACTAATTTTGAATCAGGGGTTCTTGATGAGCAACAACGCAAGATCTCTAGTACAGATGAAGGAACTGGTGCTAAACTAGGGGTTCCTGATGTACCCAAATATGATTCTGAAAGTGAAAAAGAGTCTTGGGGTGATAGTGGAGAAGAAGAAGAAGATGATGATGATGATACTCAAGATGATGATGATGATGATGATAGTGATCATGAAAGGTGTGACGTGTAAGACAAAGCTAAATTCAAAGTCTCAAAACAGTCCCGTGAAAGAACAATGGAAGCAAGAAGAGAGGAATATATTGATGAATTCACTGATGGTGATAGGTTTCAATTGGAAATGACTAGTTTGGTTCTTAATCAAAGTGATTAGTTCGGTTCTCTAACAGACTGACTAGTTCAGTTCTCAAGTGAATTGATTAGTTCGGTTCTCAGGCAAACTTACTAAATCGGTTGTCAAGTAACAATGACTAGTTCGGTGCTCAAGTAACAATGACTAGTTCGGTTCCAAGTAACAATGACTAGTTCGGTTCCAAGTAACAATGACTAGTTCGGTTCTAAGAGAAAATGACTAGTTCGGTTCCAACAGAAAATGACTAGTTCGGTTCCAAGAGAAAATGACTAGTTCGGTTCCAAGAGAAAAATACTAGTTCGGTTCCAAGAGAAAAAGACTAGTTCTGTTCCAAGAGAAAAATGAAACTAGTTTAGTTGGTCTTGTTCGGTTAGTCTGGTTCGGTTAACTAGTTCGGTTAGCTAGTTCGGTTCAAACTAAAATCAACTAGTTCAGTTCCAACTAATAACAACTCGTTCGGTTCTAACTAATAACAACTCGTTCGGTTACAACTACGACGACTAGTTCGGTTATAACTATGATGAAACCAAATTTTTCAAAACTCAAAAAAGACACATTTATGATTTGTTTTTTGCAAAAAATCTTGTACAACTAGTGTTACTAACCTTATAGGAACAAGAAAAATGACAACTTTAAGGTTTTTAAGCCGACAAATTTTAAATCAAGATTTTGCTCTTTGTAAAGGTTTTGAACACAAATCAAAAGACAAACACAAAAACTAAACACACCACTCTATGGCTCCTGATACCAATTGTAGAATAATAGTAATCTTTGATATTATACAAGAACTAGAGAGAGAAGTGGGTTGGAAAGTTTCTAGAGAGAGAAAGTAACATGGAATGGATGATAATATTATTTTTTGTGTGAAATGAGAAATGAAACAACCAACCACCCTCTCCAAGGCATGGAGAGGGTATATATGCTACAAACAAGGCCGTCCATGAGCTTTACTAAGGCTTCTATGGGCCTTGGGCCAGACTATCTTACTAGACTAATCATATAACAAACTACGGGCTAAGACTATTACAACTTGGAAGTGACCGATACTTTTCTTGTTTCCAAAAATCTCCCCCTAAGGGAGGTCACTCCATTTTACAAAATTTAAACCTAGCATACTATGCTATATCTCTTAGTCTTCAGCTCGTAAACTTGACTTTCTCTTGTGAATATGTTGTAGTAATCTTTGACTTTAGGCTCGAGCTTGTTCCTTTATCTTTACTTGTAAGTGGAGATGTGATCTTGAGCACTGTGAGATCATCAACCAAGCATAATCTCGTTTCGCCATCTTGTTACTTTGTCATCTTGTGATCTTGTGACTTCTGGACCGACATGCTCATACCATTCTTGATTTGTTGACTTAGAAAGCTTTAATGTTGCATCTTTCTTGAAATTATTTAACTTTAACACTTCGTCACTTCGAGAAAGACGTTCGGTATCAGAGTGACGGAAACTTCTTTGAAATTCTTTGACTTTAATACTTCGTCACTTCAAGAAAGACGTACGGTATCAGAGTAGCGGAAGTCTTGAAACATGTACTTGAGCTTTCATGATGTCTTTATGTTTTGTTGTCGGTCGAGTATGAGAGCATGTGGGATAAGAATCTTTGAGTCAGCTTGGAATTCATTCCTTTAACCTGCCATAATTTACGTGTCCTTGCATTTAAACATTAGTTAGCAATAAAGAGGGGGGGCGAATAGTGTCTTTGTCTTCGCCCATGTTTTGGTTGAGTAAACCTCAAATCCGAGTGATCGACTTATGATCAGGTAGATTCAATTTAAAAAAGCTCTGACAGATTTCTAGCAAGTATAGAATCTTCTAACACATATCATTAGATCATCAAACTCAACATTTTTCTCATGTATCGGAACGAGTCTCAAAGCAGGACAACACGATAAGAGTGAACAGTGAGTTACTACGTACTGATGAAAATAAAATGATATTGAAAATCAATGCGGCGAATCACATGCAAAAAGTGCTTTTGTGCACACCGAGAGGTTAATCATTTCAAAAATTATCATTAACAACCAGTTGAATCCCTTTCCAAAACTCTTTGATTCTTTATAGAAGTCACACCATCGTGTCTTTCCATTGTCACAAGTTTGAGTCATAACGAAATCGCACAGTTACCTACCATGAGCTTGTTTGGATGTTGGCTCAAGCAGATTTCCGAATCTTTAAGTGAATGAATTCACATCTGACGTTCTGGAAAAATCACAAGGCTTCGATGCTAATAAACTCTAATAATATATCTTGTAATTCACAATGTGTGACTTAGCAAGCAAATTGACAAGTGTCCGATGAGATTTATGTATGATCTCTTGGCTCTAGACTCAATAGTGCAACTTTGGTTTTAGTGATCGGAGGCTGGAGCAGACTACCACCTTTTCAATATCAACTAACTCCAAGGAGAAAGTCGATAGAAAACGTGTAATCTCCCGTGAGAAATGAACCAAGGTCTTTTTTAAAGACTTGAAGTGGCTAGGGAGAGGTTAGTGATTCAGCGTTACTGGGTTTCGATGAACATTCTCATGTCAGACAACACCTTAGTGTTTCCGACCAAAATAGTTTATGTAATGACCCCGGTTTCTGCTAGTGTAAGGAGGCTTTCTTTCTTTACATTACACCGCTTTTATATCCCCTTACATTTCTTTGTTCATTCATCAAACCCTCCAATGCTTACCAAGACTTCATAACTAACGACCATGTTGGGTTTGTTCCTAGTGTTAGCTCCATCTCAGTCGTGCATTATTTCCCGTTTCCTCACTTTTTCCTCACTTTTATTATCTACCTAATGACTTCTAAACACTAACTAGTGATATCCCTGGGTCGATCCCCTCCTGTTTCTTGGCTGGGATCATGGTATTTGAATATACCTATGCCTAACCCACCTATATCTCCATAAATTTAAGAACATGGCTGGTCTTCTTGGGTATTCCATCACAATACTTCAAAACCGATGAAAATTCCAATCAAAGTGTTTGAATAATTATAAAAAAGATTTAACTTTGAGAGTTTTTCATTAATCACTAAAACTTACGCCTTAACATGTGCATCAATATCATAGTACATGCTAAGTGTAGAGTGTACTGAGTCCATTTTATATGATCACATTTCGATACAAATTAGATTCAGTTTAATCACATTTTCTCCCCTTATCCAAAATGTTAATCCCTTGATATTTTGGATATCAATTGATTAAACGTCCGGGGACAAAATGTTACAGAATAACTTATAGGAACATTTTAATGCTCCCCCTCAAATTATGAGGGATATGTAAGACAGTGTTGAGTACAATAATTTGAAATTTTGAATTGTGCTATGAAATTTCTGAAAATTTTTGTACCGACACTCCTTATATCACCATAAGTCTACAAACGTACATTTATACATATCACATGTTTATTATTACTAGGATAGACCTAATAAAGATGAGGACAGACATATGATTCCATCCATCTGGTCCTTTTCGAGCAGCCGAAGGTGTCCCCCGTATGGTCTTCCTCCTACAAACTTCTCCAAGTTGCGCATCAACCTTTGATCTCTAAGCTTTCTGTCAATGGCACTTATCATCACCCGAGCTCTCCTCTTGTCTGTGGAAATCCATCGTCCTCTTCGACAAATAACCATACTGAATTCCCCCGGTAGCAATATCATTGAGATTATACAAACGATGGTTAAGTGTTCCATCACGACTTGCGAAAGTTCATCATGCGTATTTAACCGTTTTTTTGCTCAATTCGGTACTTGATAGATTAATGCATGTGGGACAACAGGAAGGCCTGTGTAAGAGAGAGTCATTTTTTCTGATCAAGGTCGTGTTTGTCTGTCTTGTAGGTTGATCTTTTCTATAGCTTTTTGACGGCAAACTGTTAGAATTCCAATACTTTCCTTGAATGGCAATTCCTATCGAGTGTACATTCGTCATAAGCCACATTTTAAAATGCATATTTTATCATCCAATCTAGATGTGAGCTGCCTTGAACAAGGAAGAAGTAAAATATCTTTAATGTCTACGACAAGTCTCTTGAAGTCGCCGTTCTTGAAACTTGGTATAGCACAAAATCATCCTATCGGACCTAAACCGTAATCTAATCTCTTTCCAAAATGATATAACCGAGAGAATTTCATGATCGTTGAGACTGATAACCGCGATGATCCTATGCCTTGAGTAAAGCAACCTTGAAGTTTTCCTCGTTGGTAGCATATCCTAGAATCTCAGATGTTTTTGGACCCTAGTGTTATGTACCTCCAATATTCGGTTTGTCGTATGCTATTGTACTACACCCAATAGTTCTACTAGGGATGCGCTCTTCAACTTTTGACTTGACCATAAACAGCAGCCTGTCGTCTTGGTTTAAGCAGTAGTGTAACATTCACTTGATGTCCTTCCTTTTAGATATTCCAAGTCATTGTTTTGATGAATGATCCAAAAAAAAACGAAAGGAATCATTAAACGTCCTCGTCATTTGGATATCAACGATAGTGGCTTATGCTAAGATTATGGGATTATGGCATTCCTTCCAGGAATTATTCTAGCTATTAATTGTTCATTTAGTATCTTTGGAAACTTCGTTCCAAGTGATAGTCCAATTCAAGAGCTACACTCTTGCACATACCTTTTAAAGAGATCAAAGTTAGGACCGGGCGTCTATGAATCAGTTCTTGAGTCAAATGATCAATCTTGACCAGTTTATCATAAAGCAGAGAAACTATGGGAAGTAGCCCCATAAACTCCTCAAAAGAGATTGATGCCTACAAGTCTTTATGCAAGTCATTATCTATGTTTGAGGAGTGTAAAAACAGAAATAGTCTTTGTTAGGTGGTCCTTCATAGGATCAAGAGGTGGACGTTTTTGAGGGTTGCCATTGACAGTACTTCTTGTACCTCTCACAGGAATGAACATTCTCATCTCTTGTAATGGAACTCCTAGACGTGTATCTCATTCAAGAGTCGGTAGGTTGAGATTTGGAGGCCCCTTTCGAAGAACTTGTTGTCCTGCTCTCCTTACGACTTGGTTCTTTGGATGACTCAGCTTCCTTGCCTGATCTCCGTCTCTTGGTCCCTTGGTTTGATCCAGCGGAGGATTCTTCATCTTTATCTTTATCGTCCCTTGTTGTTGGAATAATGATAACATTACCATAAGAGGAAAGGAGGTCCTTGTTTGTGTTATAGGCTTCAACCAATGCGTTGTAAAGATTTTTCTGAACATCTGATCTGTTAATTAATTTATTATCCTCCATTTTATCCATTAGAATCCTTTTTAATTCAAGTTCTGAGAGTGAGGAAGCAATTCCGTAACGATGTACTTAGGTTGATTGTGGAATGACTCAACCACTTTCCGCTCCCAGCGATTCAGTAAATACATCTCAACTTTGGGACTTGATCTTTGATGTTTGAGTTTTGACCTTGCATCTTTGCTTTGGATAATTTTCTACAATGGTTGGAATCAGTGAGTTGAGAATTCTTGATTTTTCTGCTTGAGATTCTTCTCTGAGCTTGTTTGATTTAAGTTGAATAGCAATCTGCTGCTTGCCCTTTCATCTTAATCCAAGGTATTCAATAACTATGCCCAGAAAAGATGATATGGCTTCAGTGAAAGATTTGATTGTTAAGTTTAACATAGATCAATTCTCATACAACGTCAGTTACTATCTTGATGTAAATCCGAATACAAATGCCAAAGTTGGATTGGAACGGTTTTTGAAGGGATTAGTTATTGTGGTGGTGGTAACAGGTGTTTGTTGACTTGATTGAGTGACAGGAAAACAAGAGTGGAGGATTGTTGTATTGGAAGCTAGAGTCTCTTGGCTACAGAACTAGTAATAGACTAAAGTATTAATTTTTTTAGAGAATCCAGGATAATTCAATACCAATCATCGTAGTAGAGAGATGAACGTTTGAAACCAGATCTGACACAATGAACTTGTTGTTTGTCAACGAGAGTAGCAAAGCCTAGAGTCACACATGGGCCATCTCCCGTGTCCATTTGGGTAGTGCAGTTTTCAGTCATGTCAACATCACCTCCTTCCAGATTGACATTCGTCACGTCTCCTTCTTTGTCTTCTTCACCATCTTTAACCCTGTCATCATCTTTTTGTTTCTCACTTTCATCAGTTGTTTGATAATCTGATGGTGTGCGTACCAACTGATCAGATATCTCTTCCTCATCTTCATCATCTTCTTCTTATTCTTCTTCGTTATCTTGTTCTTCTTGATCATCAGTTGAGAAGGTGGACAACTTTGGATGAGTAATGTTATCACCACCATCATCTGATTCTGTTGCATCATCATCATCATCATCATCATGTGCATCTGAATCTTTGTTAGGATCATCATCTTCATCATCATCATCATCATCATCATCATCATCATCGTCACTAAAGGTCCAAGACTCTTCCTCACTATTAAAATGATGTTTGGGTACATTGGGAACCTCTAGTTTGTCACCAGCTCCTTCATCTATACTTGTCTTCTCATGTACTTGCTCATCAGGAACCTTTGACAGGATGTCAACTCCATCACCTAAGCCACTTGCTTGTGAGTTGAGTGTTTGAATTTGACTTCTCTTGGTAGCTATCTTTAGTTGTTCAGTTTCAGTCAAAGCAATTTCGGAGAGAGTCTCTAAACCTGTAGCAGGTTGCTTCTGCTTTCCTGAGCTAGTTATCTTACTAGTTTGTTTGCCTCTTTTGTCTTTGGGGTCTGTGGGAGGCTTCTCCTTAGGTGTTGTATCTGAATCAGCTTTCTTCTAATGAACACTTGCTTTTGTTTTTGGAGGTACTTCTCCTGAAGCGATAGCATAGTATTCTTTGTAAGACTCAGAGTTTCGGATGTCCTCGTTTGTTAATTCCTTAGGCAAGATTGCACAGTACAATTGTGTATCCTCATGCCTGGAGATAACATTGATTGTGGTGAACATGGGGTCATCCCTGGCATAGTGCCAATTAATCGTGTTCCTCCGTGGAATTAATGGATCTTTTGACATGAAGAAGTTGACAATAAGCTTGTTGAAGCGTGGGTAGTACATCGCATTACCCTTCTTCGTATTCTTATTCTCTACTTGATAAGTAAAGTCCTCCCACAGAAGAAAGGCATAGTCAACATTCTTTTTATGGTACATGCCCCAAATGATTTGAGCTTGAGATAAACAAAGACTGTCATATGAGATTTTACCACTGAGACACTTGTTGATAACCGCAGCAAATGATCTCCCAGTTTTGATGTTCTTGTTGACATTGACATCTGTAATCTTCCTTATCTCTCCACTGTGACAGAGACTTACGAGAAATGTGAGAATTTCTTGCTCAAAGGGTGGTTTCATCAAATTTCGATTACTGTATTATTTGGGCATAAATTGTAAGCATTCTTCTGAAGTACTTAAGATTGACAATATTTTTTCTTGTTATTGCATATCTTGAATCAATTCGATCGGAATCGAATGGTATTAAGGATCAGTGGCCCAGAACTCTTGCATATAGATCTCTGGAACATCAGCTGAGGCTTGAAATGCCTTGTAGAAGGGAGTGAGCTTCAACACATCATAAACCACTTGAAGAGTTGCTTCTTTTGACGTGAGATCTGAGCTTAATCGTAGATTGCATTTACCAATCTTCAGTCGATTGGCAGGAGCAACTAAGGCATCATCCAACGCAATCTGTTCAGCCTTTGTGATGTCCATGATTCTGCTTAAGAAAGAGTCAATGAAGTTTATAATGTGACAAAGATTAATTAGGCATTATATACCTTTATGACTTTTACATCTTTGAAGATCAACAACAGATAGATTAAAAGCATATGCGAACAGACAACTATTTTAACAATTTAGGAATCCGTGCGTTTGTCAAACTAGTAGATAATTTAGATAACCTAAGTTGAAATTTTTAGTTAACCTTTGATTTGTCAATTCTTTTAAATGTCCACTTGTAACAAATGAAGTCTTAATTTTTATTTACCATATTATGAAAAAATTAGATCTTTAAGTGTGTTGTTTTGTCAAGACAAGTTTGGTTCCAAATCTTTTTCACCTGTTTAGTTCACTAATAATAAATCTGACCTCGATCGGACTCATAAAAATATTAACTTCATTCGATCGGGTCTCAAAGGAAAACCAACCTCCGTTCGATTCAAAACAAAACTTAACCTAGTTCGGGTCTTAAAGTTAACCAACTCGTTCCAGTTCCTAAAGTAGTAGACTCCGATCGGTTTCATACAAATGGGTATGAAACTCGTTCGGTTCTCAATTACTTAGACTCGACGTCGGATTTTCAGAAAGGGATTACACTTCGTTTCGGTTTTCTCAATACTAAAGCTTACCATATCGGTCCCACAAATTGGGTACTCTCGTCGAATCACAATAGACTTAGGACTTGATCGGTGCACAAAGGGATTACAATCGTTCGGTTCTCAATACTAATGCCTCGATCGGTCCACAAAGGGTGTACTCATTCTGGTCGGTTCACACTAATTAGACTCGAATCGGTGAACAAAGGATTACCTCGTTCGGGTTTTCTCAATACTGAAATACTCAATCGTCCCAAGTGGTTGTACTCTCGTTCGTTTACCATCTTAGACTCTAGCAATCCTTTCTTGAGTAGATTCAAAACTTTCTTGGAAGCCGCATCAAGCAGTCTTGATGTATAAAGCCCAGATATCCAGAGTACATAATTAAACCTTTTAAGAATTTGATACCGCAACACTAAAGTCAATTAAGTCCCGGATGAGCGCATTTCTCTCTTTAGGATAGTGATGATGTGTCTTGTAACACCAAAGTCAATTAAGTCTCGGATGTATACAATTAATCCCTCTAAGTAGTCGAAATGATAACACCTAAGTCAACTAAGTCCCAAATGTAGACATTTCTTCCTACAGGATAATGATTATTTAAAGGAATCATCATACCTATGTGTACCTCTTTTATCAAATATTTCTACTCATTTTAAGAATAAGCTTAGTGATTAACCGTTTAAGGAAGCCTTTATTGAATCAGTAACCAATCTTCTCACGCTTAGAATAAATCTTCTTACAACACTTCCCCTTAGTATCTTAAATGATGCATACTTGAAATCACAAGATATCTCTACCCCTATGTAGTTGAAATAGTGCACCCGAAAGAAACAAGTTAAACACTGATTTTCTCTGCGGTTATGACATTTGTCATCCCGGAATGACCTAAAATAAGAATAGGGTATGAATTCTATCACGTGTACTCATTATCTTTCTTGTATATCTAATCCTTCCCCCTTGCTGGTTTCGATACCTCAGAATCAGCAAAACCTAGTACACACATATACTCGAGATCGTGTTTGAAGAATTGATAAGCTTAAATCTATTCCGTGAGAATCAACTAAGTCTTAAATTGCAAATAAGTCCATAAAGTTTTAAACACATGACATCTAACGCTTGTGTAGTTAAAATCCATTAACTCCCCTTAAATTATGATCCGTCATTATTAAAAACTTTATCCGTTAATTCCGTGACTTATTTTGAAAGACCGTTTTAAAAGATTATTTGATGACGATTTCTCCCCCTCAAATAATGACCCGTTTTCTATTTAAAGAGCTGTTGTAATTGTTTGAGTGGTCGAATTGTCTTTGAAAAATCTTTTTGTGATTACTGAAAACACTGATTCATTGTGAAGACAACTTTTTACCAATAAAAATAAGATTTCTCTTATTTTGACAAATAAATGCACTGACACGTACACTTATTGTAATATAGGAAGCACGGGTTGTGATGCAAAGTAATCACAAGTCTTTGCATGGTCATAAAGTAGACCATGCCCGAGAATAAATTCCCGTTGAGAGGTCAAGTTTTCTTTTTGAAATACTTGTCTTTAAGATGATGACCGGGTTGCTATCTGAAATAATAGCAAGCCATATGGCATGTTTTGAAAACATTTGGAACTTCTGCTCGAACTGCATTCACAGGCTCGTATCATTATTGAATGACATTTCTAAGACCGTAAATGTTATCGATTTTCAGAAGACATGCCATTTTTACTTCTTTTTATATTTTTGTATTTTGTTTTTATAAAAATTTGAAAAATGAAAAATCTTTTTGGTTTTTATGGTTTTAAAATATATACATATGATACATGATATATGGATAGGTACCACTACTATTCATCAACTTCATCTGCCAATTGTTTCAGAGTCTCTGGCGTAAAACTTCGCATTCCCAGCTTGTTGATCAGAAATTCAATTCTATTTCGGCCAAGAGCCTTAGTGATGATGTCCGCAAGTTGATACTCTGTATTGACAAAGTAAAGTTCGATCACCCCATTCTCAACATGCTCCTTGATAAAGTGAAATCTGATGTCTATATGCTTGGATCTGGAATATTGAACGTTGTTGCAGCATAAGGCAATAGCGCTTTTGTTATCACAGTACATTGAAATTTTATTGAATCCAAAGCCATAGTCGGTAAGCTGTGATCTCATCCTAAGGATTTCAGCACAACAGCCGGACAAAGCAATATATTCAGCTTTCGTACTGGATATCGCAGCACTTTTCTGCCTTTTAGACGACCAGCTAACAAGTTTATCACCCAAAAGTTGCATACTACCAGAAGTGCTACGGCGTGTATCTTGACAACCAGCATGATCAGCAGATGTACGGTTCCTTTTAGATACCGAAAGATCCTTTTTACCGCATTTAAGTTCTTTTCGGTAGGCCGAGCCTGATACCGGGCACACATGCATATAGCAAATTGTATGTCAGGTCTACTGGCTGTAAGATAAAGGAGGGTACCGATCATACCATGATAGTGTGACGGATCTACAGCTTTCTCTTCTTTATCCTCATCCAGTTTGGATTTCTCCACAATTGGAGTATCCACTGGGTTACAAGAGTCAAAACCGTATTTCTTTAAATAGTCAAGGGCATATTTTGACTGGTTAATAAAGATGCCTCTGGGACTTTAAGAAATCTGTAATCCTAAGAAAAATGAGATTTT
>BQNB010114101.1:0-21816 GCA_026074375.1 Tanacetum coccineum
GTGAACGCGTACGAGAAAAAAAATAAATAGTGAAATTAAATAGTATTGTAAATGACCTGAAAATACGGAATGTTACACCCTCCTTAATCAATCATTCAAAGCACATCTTCCTCAAATGAACAATCAACTCAGAAATTCCTCAAACGCAAGGAACAATGCTATAGTTCAAGACGGCAGAGTTGTTGTTCAGGATGTTCGAGGTAGATACAATGCGAATAATCAAGGAAGACCATTTCAGAGGAACAATGCAAGAGGAAATGTTGTAGCTGGGAATGTTGGAGGTCAGAACAGAGTTGGAAACATGAATCCTGGTCAAGCTAAACCCATTATGTGCTACAACTGCAAAGGAATCGGGCACATAGCACGAGAATGTCCACAACCAAAGCATCCTCAGGATTCAGACTACTTTAAAGACAAGATGCTGCTGATGAATGCTCATAAAAATGGTGTTGTACTGGATGAAGAGCAGTTGTTGTTTCTTGCAGGAGAACAGGTCACCAATTTTGATGACGATGTGGATGATTTGGCACTCAATGTGGACGATGACAAGATGCTGCTTATGAATGCTCATGAGAATGGTGTTGTACTGGATGAAGAGCAGTTGTTGTTTCTTGCAGGAGAACATGCCACCATAATATTACTATACGAGTGATAGTAATATTATTCCGTATGATCAGTATGTGGAAGACAACGAAGAACATGTTGTACAAAGTAATGTATCTTCTGTACGAAATGATGCATTGATGTCAATTCTCGATGAAATGCATGAACAGGGTGTACAAAGTAGGACAGCAAATAAGCAGGTTAAAGTAGTTAATGAAACATTGACTTCTGAACTTGCGAGATATAAGAAACTGGTCGGGGTGTATGAACAACGGGCTAAGTTTGAGTTAACTGATAGAGAACGAAAGATTGATGAACAAATAAGAATGATGGAGAAAATGAAAAGCCCTCTATGTGTGGAAAATAAAGTTAGGATTACCCCCCCCCCCAGATTACTCGAAGGAGAACCTTCTTGCAACCTTTGCTCCACAAAGAAATCTGACCCCAGAACAGATATTTTGGTCCATAGATGAAAATGACAGGAAAAAGGCTGAGACCTATCGAAAGAAACTTCTTAAATCGGAACTTCTAAAAATGACCCTACGAAAACTTTTATATTTTTTTTACAAACTAGATGATAAAAGAAAATTTTCTAAAAAAGCAAAATATTTTTTTGTTAATTTTTGTATTTATTATGAATTTAATAAACTTTTAACTAAACTAAATTATAAAAAATATTAAACGTCTACGAAAAATTCTGAAAAATTTACACAAAATACTAGACTCTATAAGGTTCCTACGAAAAATAAGAATCACAAATAAGCTCGACAAATAAAAGGGGGTTTGTATCGAGAGGTCCCGGGTTCGAGTCTTGCTCACCCGGGCCTCTTGTCTTTCCCCCTTTTTTATTTTTTTAAAAACTCTAGGGTAGAAAGTGTAAAAGAGGAAAGTAAAGGGTAGGCGGGCAAACTATAGTAAATTTACACTTTAGTAGAAACGGGTGCCCCTTATCTTTGAGACAATTACAAAACAGACCCTACGATTATGGCTTATTTTTGGCTTATTGAAAAATGAGATTCAGCAAAAACTTAAAACTACAAACTTGTAAAAGAGCTTATTCTCTACAACATTAATAAAAGGACTTTCTACTTTTAACAACTCAATAAGCTAGAAAATACAGCTTATTTTTGACAGAAACTAAAAACTAAAATTTGACTAAATCATTTGGACAAATAAGCTAGTAAAAGGTAAATAAGCACAAAAACTAAGTATACTTTCCTAAAAAGCTACTAGAAAACAAATTTTGCTTATGGATTAAGCTAAATCACTAGGAATGAAATAAGCCATCCCTACACTTAAACTTAGGCTAAAAACAGTTAAGGGGCTCATTTAAGCTTAAAACTAAGCTAGCAAATGAGCTTTTCAAAAGCTGAATTTCAACAAACTTGTACAAGAGCTTATAAGCTCTTGAAATAAGCCAAGGGATTGGGCTTAAGCCCTCTTAAAGGCTAAGAAAATTAAGCCTAAAGTCTCCCCTTTGCACCAGGGGAGCTTTAAGGCTAATCTCAAGGGCTTATTTGACAGCTTGTTAAAAGCTGTCAAATAAGCTCTAAACCAACAAATAAGCTAAAACAGATTGAGTGCCCTATGAAAGGGACTTGTGCACCAATTTTTAGCTTTTAAAAACTACAAAAACTTGCTGAATTTGTTAAGTAAAAAGGAGCTTTTGATTTTTTTTTTAAACTGCTATTGAAAAGGATTGGTGATTTTTGACTACAAAGTCAAAAGACCAAGAGTGTTTGACAGCATGTTTGAACACACTAAAACACACTATTTTTGAGGCTTAAACTCAAAATCCAAGTGCTTAACTAAATAAGCACTTGGTGTTTTCTTAAAACACACAGTTTCAAAAATACTTCATAAAACTTTGTGAAAAACAATTTTCAAACTAAAAAACTTGTAAAAACAGTTTGAAACTAACTCAACCCTTAAGCTAAAACTAGCTAAATGACACCAACCCATACACAAAAACATTTTGACCCATTTTAAGGGTTGACCCAAACACCCCTTAAGTCTAACTGTCCCAACTATTTGTACTTTAAAAACTATTTTAAAAACTAAAACAGCTAAATCCTTTTATCTACTCACACTATTTTTCACCTAATTAAGCTACTTTAAAGCTAAAATCTACAGCTTAAGTGTGAAAATAAGCTAGTTTCTCAGCTAGCCACTTACACTTATTTTGACAGCATTAAAGAAAATGAGAAATTCAACAATGACTAAGTAAAGAAAACTTAAAACAGATAAAAGTGAACTAATTTAGTATGATTGAGTATTAATGAACACTAATGAGAATCAATAAGCTAATCTAATTAAGCTAAATTTACTCTAATTTAGAAATAAGAAGTGACACCTTTACTTTGTAGTCTCAGGCTACTAGGCTGCTCTTTCTGAGTGAGCAGCCCTAATTCAAGTCCCTAATGGCTACCTTAGCCTCTAAACCAGCTTAAAAGCTCAATAAGCTCTTTGTAGCTTATTACTCCAAATAGCTTCAACAATGAATCAAATGAACACTTATGAACTCAAATAGACTAAAATAGTTTTAAAAAGCTTGTAGTGACATTAAAACACTTTTTAAAACAAGATAAGATATGATAAGCTAATTTGAGCTTATTACAAGCTTATTAGCTAAATTCGGCTTATTACTTGAAAATTTTAGAACAAACTCAACACAACTAGTTTGTATTGCTTAAAAATGGGAAATACAAGTGAAATAACAAGAAGTACAACTGAAAATAAAGGATTAAAAAGAATCTTAATTGCAACAGTACACGAAATTAAAAAAATACAGAGGAATTTTAAAAACTAAAAAAAAACTAACTATTCGTTCTTTCTTCTGCCTTCTTCTTCTTTTATAACTGAGTCCTTGTGTTAGTTGTGTGAGAGGGGGAAAGCAAACAAATCCTAGCCCTTCAATTCTTCAAAAATCAATCTTGGTCGTCGAAATAAGCTTTGGGAGACGTGGGATTGCCAACTTGGCAATCTCACAGCTGGGAAAGTTAGTGGAGGAGGGGGGAGGTGAGTACCCATGGTGGTGGAGAAGAAACGCAGGGTAAAAATGGGCTTGTAATCCCGTGAGTTGTTTTTGGGGGGAAAAAGAAGCGGGAAAAGGGGTTATGTTTATAACAGACAAAGGTTTGTGGGAATGTCAAAGTTGGCCCCTCAAAGTGATTTGTTTCATTGCACGATTCGTCCTTGTGTTGTTATAACTTTTGGGGACTTGGCAAAACAAGTCCCCAAGAGTTATAACACTCTTTGCAAGACTTGTCCTTGGGTGTACAAGTTAGGAGGGTTGGCAGAACTGCCCCTTGGGGTATAACTTTGCTTTAATGGCAGTTTGGCCCTTCTCTTCTTTTCTCCTCTTTTCTTCTTTAAATATAAGTTTAGGGATTTACAATTTCAGTCCCTAAACTTATATTTCTTTGACTTTTGGCCTCGGGGTTGACTTGGGTTGACTTTGACTTTGACCAGTTGACTTTTCTGTTGACTTTTTGACTTGATTGACTTTTCGGCTTCGATTTGGCTTTGTCTTTCACAGTCTTTTCCATTCCGAGTCCGGTTTTGTCGTTTTGGCTTTGTTTTTCGTCCTTTTCTTAGTTATCCGTTCCTGCACAATACAATTAGCAAAACAAGCGTATATTTGGCATTTTAAGTCTGTTTTTGGTTATTTTAGCTCATTTTTAAAGGTAAAAGGTATGTGTAATTAAGCACATACCATCCACCATCCAAGAAAGACTGAGATCCTGTTGTAACCATTGTTTAATGAGTACTATAATCTTCCACCATGAACTGTTTCCCCAAATTCGGTAGCTATTGTTGCTTCAAGAGCTGTTGATCCAGTTGGTTCACCTGCATCAACTACCATTGATCAAGATGAACAATCTACTAGTACTTCACCAACAAATAAGGAAATTCAATCTCAAGTCACTCATCAAGACTCAGCTCACCCATTCAAGTCACCTCTAGCTGGTAAAACAAACATAACATTCACAAGGAGAAGAGTTCCTTCAAACTGGTTGATGAAGATGAAGTTCAATCGGCTCCTGAACCTCATATGGATGATTATGAGTACAATCTATAACAAGGTACTCAAATGAGCTTGGAAGTCTCTCAGGCATATGGTCAAGCACATGTTAACAGAGTGGCTATTCGTGAACCTGCTCCATAGACCACCAGAAAACTCCCAGTAGTTGAAGTTAAGGGGAAAGGCAGTGCTACAGATGTACAAGCTGCAAAGTCACTTCTGGAACTGCATAAGCCAAAGAAACAACGTACCATGGATTAATGCATATTCCAGAGGTGGATTATAGCATCTCAGGATGAAACTATTGGACCTTCTGTACATCCTGAGGATGCTACATCCACAAAGATGGTTCGTGAAACTCTATCTCATGCAGATGCTGAATCTGGTGGTAATTCAGAAAAGATAAACAGTGAGACTGATACTGAAATTCTAAATTTTGGTGACGAACAAGGTTAGGATGCGTCTAAAAACAGTGGCTCTGAAGGAATGAACCATTGAACTTGATGAATACCAGGTTGGTTCAAACTCTAAACAAAGTCATGTGGCTCTTGCTGGACCAAACCCTGAGCACATGCAAGATGTCTTCCTTGCTACTAATTACCCTAATTAGGGCTCGCCCCATC
This sequence comes from Tanacetum coccineum, assembly GCA_026074375.1. Taxonomy (NCBI): domain Eukaryota; kingdom Viridiplantae; phylum Streptophyta; class Magnoliopsida; order Asterales; family Asteraceae; genus Tanacetum; species Tanacetum coccineum. The sequence goes on from BQNB010114101.1 coordinate 5,251, forward strand.
ACATGTGCCTGCAACTACAAACATTCCACCGACAGATAAAGATCTGGAGATTTTATTCCAACCGATTTCGATGAATACTTTGAGCAATCTACAGATAGTGAACCAGTGCCTACGGCTACTGTTGTTAACGCGCCAATTGTTTCTACGAATACATCTGTTTCTACAACGATTGCTCAAGATGCACCTTCTACAACTCATTCACTGTTATCCTTACAAGTGCATCCTCCAGTCTTTCCTCAAGGTGTTACAGCTGGACCAACTATCGAAGACACCTCAATTACTCAAGCTGACCTTCATCCCTCAGTTAACCCTGTTGCTGGAGAACCTGGTTTTGCACAGTCAACATCAGGGGATGTTAGTTTAGCTGAACCCAACCAAGTGAATCAACCACCGGATCATCTCAGAAAATAGACCAAGGATCACCCTCTTGATAATATCGTTGGTAATCCTTCTCATCCGGTATCCACCAGAAAACAGTTAGCTTCCGATGCTTTGTGGTGCTGTTACCATACCGTACTGTCAAAAGTCGAACCAAAGAACTTCAAAATGGCCGTGAATGTAGATAGCTAGTTTGAAGCTATGCAAGACGAAATTCACGAATTTGATCGACTTAAAGTATGGGAACTGGTACCACGCCCAGACTATGTAATGGTTATTGGTCTCAAGTGGATTTACAAAGTCATGCTTGATGAGTATGGTGATGTTCTGAAAGACAAAGCTCGGTTAGTAGCAAAGGGATATCGTCAGGAGGAAGGTATTGATTTTGAGGAATCGTTTGCTCCAGTTGCACGGATAGAGGCCATCAGAATTTTCATTGCCAATGCTGCTACCAAGAATATGATCATATACCAGATGGATGTCAAAACTGCTTTTCTGAATGGTGATCTTCAAGAAGAAGTCTTTGTCAGTCAGCCTGAAGGATTTGAAGACCAGGATAATCCTACGCACGTTTATCGTCTGAAGAAGGCTCTTTATGGGCTAAAGCAGGCACCAAGGGCGTGGTATGACACACCATCAAAGTTCCTTTTGGCCAACAATTTCTTCAAGGGTGCCGTGGATCCAACGTTATTCACACGCAAATCAGGCAAACATATTCTACTTGTTCAAATATACGTAGATGACATCATTTTTGCCTCAACAGATCATAATGCGTGTAACATTTTTTCAAACGAGATGAGCTCCAAATTTCAGATGTCGATGATGGGACAAATGTCGTTTTTCTTAGGACTACAAGTTTCTCAAAGTCCCAGAGGCATCTTTATTAACCAAGCAAAAAATGCTCTCGAAACCTTAAAGAAATATGGAATGGATCGCTCTGACCCTGTCGATACACCAATGGTGGATCGATTGAAACTGGACGAGGATCTCATGGGGATTCCAGTAGACCAAACTCTATATTCGCTGTGTGCATGTGTGCTAGATATCAGGCTAAGCCAACCAAAAAGCACCTTGAAGCAATCAAACGTATCTTTCGGTACCTAAAAGGAACCATTAACATGGGTCTTTGGTATCCGAAGAACAATACTATGTCACTAACAGCTTATGCAGATGCGGATCATGCGGGATGTCAGGATTCGAGAAGAAGTACGTCGGGAAGTGCTCAGTCTCTTGGAGATAGTTGGTTAGCTGGTCATCAAAGAAGCAAAGAAGCACGGCCATCTCAACAACAGAGGCAGAATACATTGCAATGTCTGGATGCTGTGATCAAATCCTTTGGATGAGATCTCAGCTAAAAGACTACGGCTTTCTGTTCAATAAGATTCCTCTGTACTGTGATAACAAAAGTGCCATTGCTTTAAGCTGCAACAATGTCCAGCTCTCACGATTTAAGCACATCGACATACGACACCATTTCATTAGAGAGCAAGTGGAAAATGGAGTGGTTGAACTCTACTTCGTGAAAACAAACTATCAACTGGCAGATATCCTCACAAAAGCTTTACCAAGAGAGCGTTTCGAATTTCTACTCCCACGACTTGGGATGAAGAGTTTAACCCCTGAAACCCTCAAACGCCTTCAAGAAGGAGAGGATGAGTAAATGAAGTGTCCTCTTGTATCCTTTGTACATAAGTACATAAAAATAGACTTGGTAAATATTTTAAGTCATTTGGAATTACAAAATGGTTTGCAATTACTTCAAATTGCAACCCGGTTCTCATTTGAAGGAAAGATTGTCGTCTGAAAGACAACTGTTCCTAACAACGGGTAATTAATTTTACTCGGGCATGGATTACTTTATATCCATGCAACTTGGGATTAATGTACGTTTCAGTGCATTTTTCTTAATTTGGAAGAGAAGTCTTCCTGTTTGATAACCAAATAATTTTTCTTAATTGATTCTTCAAAATTATTTGTGTTAACCACGGTGGTAAAAGTGTTGTTTGAAAATCAATCCGGACAATTTGACACTCAATCAATGACTACAGCTCTTTCAATAGAAAACGGGTCATCGATTGAGGGGAGAGTGTTGTTGGTTAAAATTTAATGTTTGAATACCGATTGGAATGTGTAACCGGGTCTTGGGAAAGACAAAAGAGATAAGGGAACCAAATTCTTCAGAGCTCTAACATGCATCAGCTGATGTTCCATCTAACGTAACAGACGACAAATGATACCATCAACACTTCCAAAGCCACCACCTCCACTCAAAAAACTACAGGTCATCGAGATATTTAGGAGAAAGGTTAAAGTTTAGAAATCTCGAATGCATCATTAGTGGAAGACTCAGAGATATTGGCTACCAACTAATCAAGAGAAGTGAATGATTAAGTATCAATATCATCGGTAATGTAACATAACTCTTGTAACATTCTAACTTGTATGGATTTTGATGTTATGTGTCAGTTTGGAATTCTTTCATGAGTTTTTCATTAAACTTAAATAAAACCAGGTTTTTTTAGTTTAACGAAAAAATCTTTCAAAATTATCATATCTGACACTAACACATTCCCTCAACGATTGAGGGGGAGCATTAATATGTTCCATACACAGCTTGTAACTAAAATATGATCATACATCTAAGGTTCTCAAGGTGTATTCTCCACCCCCATGTGCTAAACATTTTCGAATACCGATGCACATGTTGAGGGGGAGCTTTTCTGAAATGCAAAAACAATCGGGTACTAAACACTTTGATTATTTATGTCATAAAAACTGATTGAGTTTTTTCAACGAGTGATTTTATGGCAGGTGAACTGTTACCAAAAGACTGGACCATGTATTTACTTTTATCAAAGTTATAAGGATGGTAAGGTTAGGTACTCGTTCCTATGATCCTGCCAGAACCGGAGGGATCTACCCAGGGACAATCCACTAGTTAGTACATAAGTCCTTAGGTATGATTAAAAGGAGTAAATGTGAGAACAAGGGAATAGTGCCGACTGAGATGGAGCTAGTACTGGAATATACAACAAGGGGCTAGTCATGAGTCTCAGGTAAGCACACTGAAGGGGTTGAAGATGAAAAAGAATTGTACGGATAAAGGGTGTAAGAAGAAACCCTCCATACGTTTCTTAGGCAGTAACCGGTCAATACTTATGCTGTCAGCTAGAAAAAGTTTGATTGCTGTGACATTAAAAGACGACATACATGGACCCGTGATGCAAGCACAACCTTCCCAGCCATTCGAGTTTATCTTGAAAGAAACTTGTCTCAGTTGTCACAGATGGATAAAACATGCAATCTACTGTCTCACTCACTCCGTGGTAAGTCGGTATTGAAAAGGTGGCAGTCAGCTCAGCATCCGATAACTAATATCTAAGCGCACTTTCGAGTCTAGGAGCCATGAATCATCAATTAATCTCGTTAGAAAATTTCCATTTATCTTGTCTTTCACACACTGCGGAACACAAGGTTATCTTAAGAGTCCTACGACATTGTCCTTGTGATATTGCCAGATCCATTGTGTGATACGAAGGTTATTCCACTATGGAAGATGGAATACTGCTAGAGCCTACATCAAACAAGCTATTGGTAGGTGACTTGTGCGATTGCTACAAGAATCAAACTTGTGTCAACTGGAAGAAACGATGGTGCGCTTCTCGGGAATACAAACTTGTTTCCAGCATAAGAATTGACGGTTATTGAACATTGGAATCCAATCAAAACTATCAAAGTGTTACAAATATTTTTATAATTAACACTAGACTGATTTTTCAAATCACGATTTTTTTTTTTCCTCTTTATGTGCTAACTGTTTCATTCCAGGATCCATTTCTAAGATGGCGATGGAGATGGAAGATTCCCCAGTCCAGTAATGTCAAGTTAATAACGAATGCTAAGAACACGACCGACACTTGTTATGAAGTTATTGAAGATCTCATAGGTGTCAAAGCTTCGCAAACTCTGATATCATATTCTTTCTTCACAGTGCACAAGATGGCAATAAATTACTAGATGATTGGAGGGGATTAGTTTGGCTGAATGATCTCAAGAAAGCTTCATGATCAAATCAAACAAGTCATAGTGAACAAGCTCAATTGTTATCTAAAGGTCAATACTACTAAGTACTAGATGGAACATGAAGAATCAAAAGACTGCAAGCTGTAAGAGCTTAAGTCTAGTATTTTCAAGGGTGACCTCCCTTAGGGGGAGATTGTTAGATATGAGTAAAAGACTCGGTCACCCCGTATATTTATTGTTTATAATAGTTCGTAGTTTAATAGTTAATCGTATGTCTTTCGGTTTTAAGCCGGGTACTAATACCCGGTATTTTGTAAAAACTATATAAGCCTCTTCCAACTTTGGAAGAGGCAAGCTAGTCATAATTTCATTTCATTTAAACACACTTGTTTCTCTCTCTAGAAATATCTCTCCATGTGTTTATCTCTCTAGAAACTAGCTAAACCACTCGAATCATCACCCGTGTTATGATTTAAACGATCCTACACTTTTCCATAGACTAACATGTACGGAGTACATCCAATTGGAGTCTTGTAAGCGGTTCTAAAAGCCCATAATGCATCATCTAACTTGTCGGACCATGAGGCACGGTTTTCTCCTACCGTCCTCTCTAAAATTGTTTTGAGACCTCGATTCGTGACTTCAACTTGACCACTCGTTTAAGGGTGGTAAGGAGTCGAAAGCGATTGGGTTGACACCTTATTTTGACATGACTTTGCAAACTTATAGTTACAAAAAATGGGTTCCCCCGATCGCTTATAATTGCTCCTAGGAGCACCAAATCGGAGAAAAGGGATTTTAAAAACTTAACAAATACTATAGCATCTTGGTGGTGGTGCGCTTTCGACTTCACATTTGGAAAGATAATCGACGGCTACTAGAATATATTTGTTTCCTCTAGACGATGGAAAAGGTCCTATAAAATCGATCCCCAAACATCAAAAAATTTCACAAACTTCTTATTCATTATGGAGGCATCTCCATACGTTGAGAGATTTTGCCTTGTCTTTGTCATGCATCACAAATTTGATAAATTCGTATGGCAGCTTCTAAATCGTAGGCCAAAAGAAACCTGCATCAAATACTTTCCGAGCTGTGATATTAGCACTATGATGGCCCCCGGTGGGTCCTTCATGGCAAGCCTTGAGGATTTCAAGCGCTTCTTGGCCAAATACACATCTACAGATGATTTGATCCGCACATGTTCGAAAGTGATTGGGATTTCTACAAAAGTAATGCTTTATATCTGAAAAACTTCTCTTTTGTTGGGTTCACATTCTTTGATAAGAAAATTCCTGCGTGGTAAATTTTTACTATATCGGCAAACCACAGGGTATTTGGTCATCATGAGAAGTCCAACGTATTCACGTTTCAAGAGGAAAAGTTTCATTAATGCTCCTTAGATCAAAAACATTTATAATATGGGTTTTTCAGACGGAGAGGTGATCGGCTGCAATAGTTTTCTGCTCCCTTGTACTCGATAACTTTGAAATCATAAATTCCTGAAGAGTAAGACCCATCGTAGCAATCGTGCTGCGTTCTTTTTTGTTGTTAAGGTTAATTTCAATGGGAATGGTACCGTGTAAAACAAAACACTCTTTTCATGATTAGATATTGATCGAAACTTCTCAAACGCGTAAACAACTGCAAGCATTTCTTTTTCTGTTGTTGTGTAGTTTGTTTCTGCTTCGGTCATGGTCTTACTTGCATAATGAATTGGTCGAAAATGCTTCTCAATCCTTTGCCCTAGGACCGCACCTATTGCATAATCACTTGCATCGCACATGATTTCAAAAGGTTGGTCCCAATTCAGAGCAATGAGAATTGGAGCTTCGGTTAACTTCTTTTTCAATGTTTGAAAGGCAAGAATGCAATCTTCTGAAAAAATGAAAGGAGTGTTCTTTTCTAAGAGATGGGTCATGGGTCGAGAGATTTTGGAAAAGTTGTCGAGAGATTTTGGAAAAGTCTTTGATAAATCTTCGATAGAATCCAGCATGCCCGAGAAAACTTCGAATTCCTTTAACGGTTGTTGGATGAGGAAGCTTAGAAATTACATCAACTTTGGCCTTATCGACTTCAATTCCTTTTCTAGAGATCTTATGTCCTAAAACAATGCCTTCTTTAACCATGAAATGGCTCTTTTCCCAATTTAGTGCTAATTTGGTATCTTCACACCTTTTAAGCATTCTATCTAAATTGGCAAGACACGAGGAAAAAGAATCTCCAAAAACTGAAAAATCGTCCATAAAAACTTCCATTGTTTTTTCTATCATGTCGTGAAAAATGGCCATCATGCAACGTTGAAAAGTTCCGGGAGCATTGCACAATCCGAATGGCATACGACGGTACGCGAAAGTTCCGTATGGGCACGTGAAAGTAGTTTTCTCTTGATCTTTAGGATCAATTGGGATTTGAAAATACCCTGAAAAACCATCTAAGAAACAATAAAACTCGTTGCCGGCTAATCGCTCTAACATTTGGTCCATGAATGGTAACGGAAAATGGTCTTTACAAGTTGCTTCGTTTAACTTTCGATAATCGATGCAAACTCTCCATCCCGTGACTAATCTTGTAGGCACCAGCTCATTTTCTTCATTCTTGACAACGGTCATACCACCTTTTTTAGGAACACAATGGACTGGACTAACCCATGGACTATCCGAGATTGGATAAATCAATCCCGCGTCAAGAAGTTTTTCTACTTCTTTCTTGATGACGTCGTGGATTTTAGGGTTAACCCTCCTTTGATGTTGGACTGAAGGTTGGTAATCATCTTCTAAAAGGATTTTGTGTGAGCAAAACTCTGGATCTATGCCTCGGATATCAGAAAGTTTCCAAGCAATTGCTTGTTTTCGGTTTTTCAACTCTTTAAGCTCGACTTCGGGAATTTCATCTTTTGGTTCATAAGAAGTAGCATATTCGACTGAAGACTTTTTTGGTTCGACAACTTTGAGATCTCTTCGAATTCCGGGTAAGTAATTTCCTTGGTTGGGTGAAGGTAAAGGATCACTGTTGAGAAGTGCCTCGAGCATGAGAATGTCACCCTCGGGATCATAGTATGTAGCATTGAAAACTGGTGAAACTGGTTCATCATCGATTGCTATGAAAGCATCGGCTTCTTCAAAGAGTAAGAAATCGCTTTCATCAAACGGAGTAAGTGTTGGAGATGAAATAGAAACAATCGGATCGAATCCGGGAGATGGATTGTTGTATGCAACGGAATCAGAAAATCCAAGTACTTCTTGTGAGTACTCTTCACAAGTAGCATCGATTAGATCAACTTTCTTCAACGATTCGAGATTGTTGTAGGAAATGGAAGGTGCATCACCACATTTAAGGGTTAACGATTGATCATCATTCCTAAGAGTAATCTCTCCCTCGTAAACATCGATTAAAGCATGAGCCGTCCTAAGAAAGGGTCGCCCGAGTATTAATGGTACTCGAGGATCGGCTATAAAATCAAGAACAACGAAATCAGCGGGAAAGTAGAACTTTCCTACTCTGACAAAAACATTTTCGGCTACACCGGTTGGTTTGGAAATTGTACGGTCAGCTAATTCTAATACCATTTTTGTTTCGGTTAGGCCTGAGAGTTGAAGCTTTTTCCAAATGGATAAAGGCATAAGATTGATACTAGCACCTAAATCGGCAAGGGCTAAGTAACTATCGTATTCTGTAAATCACATGGAATGAGAAATCGAACGGGGCACCTAGCTTTTCTTGGAAGCCTTTTCTCAGACAACCGCACTTCATTTTCATTTCATCGGTGTTTTTGGTTAACCCAAACAATTGTCTTTGTTATTATGCGATCTTTTTGAACATCGGAGCAAACTTTGGCATTATGAATGAGAGGCTTCAGGCAAAACTTAGCCTCAAAGTGAAGATTACGAAAGATTTCCATAAACTTTAAAGCTATTCCATAAACTTTGAAGCTAGGATATCATCCTTTTCACGAATCTTTTGTTTGTTGAGTCTCGATGGGTAAGGCAAATTAGGTTTGGCTTTGTTGGCAACGAAAGAAGGCTCTTCGATTGGTTCTTTGTCTTTGGTTTGTTCATGGACCAATGGAGGAGGTTGGATGTCTTCGGTGCTTGGTAGCTCCGTATCCTTTGTCACCTCACTTTCCTTTTCCACCACCGGCGGTGGAATCGGAGGTCCATTGTATGAGGCACCACTACGAGTTGTAATTGCCTTGGCTTCATTTCTTGGGTTTGGAATGGTATTGCTAGGTAAAGAATTTGAACTTGAAGTTTGGTTGGAATTGCCTAAATCATCAAACTTGGTGCAAAGGCTTGTTAACAAACTTGTAACATTTGCCATTTGATTTTGCAATCCTTGATTTTGATTTTGCACATTCTTTAATATTGCATCGTTTGCTTTGACGTAGCTTTCAAAATCTGTTTTCAAAACACTATTTGTTGGAGGTTGGTAAGGTAAAACTTGATTGATTGGTGGTTGGTATGGTGGAGCTTGATAAACTTGGTTTTGGTTGTTTTGACGGTTTTGATTAAAGTTTCCTCCACGGTTTTGGTTGAAGTTAGAATTGGTTCCTTGATAACGGTTTTGGTTGGTTTGGACATTCGGTTGATTGAAACCCGGTGGTTTCATTTGAGAAGTTAAAGTAATGGAAGAAATTTTTGATCAAATGAATGACGAAGTGGACCAGAATACTGTGGACAAGCAATGTGCTGAAATTGAAAGGAAAAACCTTCTCATTGCAAATGAGAATCTTATTGCTAATTGTTTGTCGAATCAACTGTTGTATGATGTGGAAAAATCACGTTGTCTAGATCTTGAAGCTGAGATGTCTAAAGTTCATAATGAGTCAAAAGGAAATTTCAAACTGAAAGGGATAAACATAAATTTTGCAATTATTAGTATGAACATCTTCAGATAAGTTTTGATAAAAACAAATCCAACATCACAGAAGCTCTGATTTTAACTATTCTTTAAGATCAAGAATTGGAAAATCAGATGCAAGAAATTAAGGACAAACAGTGGATTAGAGATACTGAAAGTTTCTAGTCTCTAATGTGAATGACAGGAAGATGTGAGCCTTATAATGCTAACGATGTCTTGCTTCTTATTGAACAAAATGAATGCGTTAGAGTAGAATTGAAGAGGTGTAGAGCTTTACAAGGAATAGTTTGAGTCTATTCATATCACGCGTGATTCACTAATGACAAAGACATCTTCCTGTTAACACAGATGAGGATCTAAAGGCTCATAGAAGAGCATTTGAAAGTTGCCGCTAGAAGTTCTGTCAAAAAACAAAAGTTCTTGTCTGGTATGTATGCCATTGATGAGAAACCATCCACTCCTCGCCTTAAGAACCAATAGGAGTGCTCATTAAACTATATCAGCCGTTCTTAAGGAGAGTGTAGAAAACGGTTAGGAGATTGTAGAGGGAGCTAGAGTAGTTAAACACTGGATGTTTACTTAACTATGCTTGCCGATACACTAAGGAATCTTATGGAATTGCTTTAGAATGTGTGATTGGCACTTGGCCTCCAAAAAGTTTTAATTGAAGAGATAACAAGGTCCCTCTACCCCTGTTTACTTGGAATAAGCAAGTAAACTTTTATTGATAAAACCAGGAACTTCATCTAGTAACACACATGACACACAAAGTGCAACCAGGAATAGTTCAATCAGTCTATGTCCCTGTGATTCATTCTACAGGAGTAAACACTTCCACTCGTGCATGCGGATCACAGCCTAGAAGCAATACAAAGCAAAATAGGATCCTGCCAGCTAAGAGTATGAATAACAAGACAGTAGAAGACAATCCTAGAACAAATAAGTCTGTTTGGACAAAAGTGAATCGAGTTGTTCTAGTAGTAGCTATCAAAAGTGTGTAATTAATTGAATTCTGATTGTGTGCAAAACTGTTAACGAATGTTTTAACTCTGCAAGTCATGCTGTGTGTTGTTAAATATCTCGAACTTGCTGATGCTTCCTCCACTATTATATTTGTCTAGAATAAAGGGAAGAGACTTGGAAAACCAAAAGGCAAACTGTCTGATAACAGTTTGAACAAGACCAAGCCAAATTTGGAAACCAAAAAGGCAATCTGTCTTGATAAACAGCTGAAAAGGACCAAGCAGTTGGAAAGCATATGGGTAACACTATTTGCTAATGTTGGGTATCAATGGAGACCCAGAAAGAAATCCTACCCTAAGGATAACTTTATTTGTGGTTATCAATGGAGACCCACTGGAAAGAAATTTCCTTAGGAGAATTGTGCCTTTAAAAACCGTCCCAAAAAAAGAAAATATTGGGGAAAAAATTAGCCCGTTAGCCCCGCCATAACGCATCGCCCGCCGCAACGCGCGGGTTCTTTTTTTTGTTAGAATACATGAGTCAATTTGGTTTATGGTTTAATAACTTTTATCTTTAATGGGCCAAATGGGTATATTAAGATTATCAACTTGAAAGGTAACAGGTCAAATGGGTAGAAAGTCACCAAATGAGTACCTTTATGCATTAAACATCCAAAATTATTCTATTTAAAAAAATATAATTTTATTACTATTAATTATGTTTTATAATCATATTGGCACTTAAACATTTGCTTTTTGCGTTAGCCAACTTAATTGGTTTACTTCATTGTACAACATTTCTTTATTTTGTGTCTTTTACAGCAGCAAATAAAGACTTTCATACAAATGAGATCCAATCTGAAAGTGGTCGACAACTCAGGGGCAAAACGAGTTATCTGCATACAAGCTTTGAAGGTGAAGAAAGGGGCCAGATTAGGGGACACGATAGTAGCATCAGTGAAGGAAGCCCAACCAGGCGGAAAAGTAAAAGGACATGTCGTGTATGGCGTGGTTGTCCGAGCTGCCATGCAGAAGGGTTGGTGTGATGGAAGTGAGGTTAACTTTGATGATAATGCGGTTGTACTTGTCAACAAGCAAGGTGAACCGATTTGGACAAGAGTTTTCGGCCCGGTTCCACATGAGCTAAGGAAGAAAAAGCAGGTCAAGATACTCAGTCTTGCTCAGCATATTGCATGAGGTATGAATCCTTCTATGCTTGTTGTCTTCCCCCTTTTTCCTCCCAGATTACTGTTCATGACATATGTAACATTAGAACTTAGAGGTGGCAATTTCAACCCCTTGACCGTTTTACTTATGAATTGTTGATCTGGGTCATGTTTATCTCTAGTAGGTTTAAGTGTCTGAGAGCTAAATGATATAAACAGCTTAATGGAAACAGGGCATGGACAATGGGTCAAACATGATTCCTGAATGTATCTTAAATGCATAACAGTTTTTGCCAACTCGACAGTGTTTACCCTTACCAAATACAGAAAACTGTTTTGACTAGTTGTACGACAAGACCATTTTGCCAATTGTATGGATTATGCTTTCTTCATCACTCTTATTCTTTTTGTAACTTTATCATATAAATAGGGTAATTACTAATTAGTATAACTAACCAAAATGACAAATAAATTTTGACAAAATGGCAACAATTCTGTTTATGACAAACTAGTAATGAATCCTGCAAGATGACAAAATAGCAACAATTCTCTTTAAGATAAAATAGCAAAGAATCCAGCTAGATTCCTTGCGGACTAGTCTGCTATGAAAATCCTTCAACACCATGTCGAGGTTGTATTTTGCAGCGATGTGGGAAGTCTTATGGTGAAGCAGGACAAAACTTTTACAGAGCAACCATGAAAGCAGCTTGACATGGAACTCACATAGTGAAAACAGCCTGACATGGGATTCTTGCAAGCTCTTTTGGTGCAAAAATCTAAGCCTCGCAAGGTAGCATGAAATCTAGTGGGGTCCTGGCTATTTTGTCATAAATTGGATTTTTTTGCCCAATCAATTGCCATTGTGGCTACTTTGATGACCAATTTTCCCATATACATAGATGGATGACCCCGAGAATAAGGTTTAACTGATTTGTTCTCTCATTGTTAGTTGACCTTTTTGTTTCTTTTTTAATTGACATCAGAACTGAAGGTATGGCTAATACCTGTAATTAGGGTCGGATGAGGATCCTCTCAAGTTTATCCTCTCATGTTGGTCAAGTTAAACCAATCAACAACTTGAAAATGATAAAATGGGACCACCACTAATTAATGGAAATGATTTACTATTTTGTCTCATCTCACATTATCACTAACATGAGAGAACATGAAAGAGTTAAACATTAGAGGATCTCAATCCATTAGGGTTGATTTGATTACTGAATAATGTGAATGTTTACAGCATAAATAGTGATGCGACATGCTAAAGACTATGCGGGCTTGGCCCAATACAAACAATGCTACATAGTAACTAACGAGCAAAATTATCTGCGCGTTGCTGCGTGCGTTAACTTTTCGCGCATTGTTGTGAGGAATTAATTTTTTTTTTTTAATTTTGTGCGTGTTTATTTTTTTGTCTCATGTTTAATAGTGCAGGTTTATATTTTTTTTTTCCCGCACTTGATGCAAGGGCGTTACTTTTTTTCCTCGCGCGTTGTGTGAAGTCATTAGTTCTTCTTTTTCTTTTTTTTAATTTTTGTGGCGAGTTTATTTTGTCGGTTTCTCATATTTAATAGTGCGGGTTCACCACTTTTTTAAAAAGTATTAAACTAACCGAAAGCAAGAATTTTTCCGCACAAGCAGTTGCAGCGCAGGCGTTTAACTTTCCTCCCTTTTTTCCTTCCCGCGCATTGTTGTGAGGAATTAATTTTTTTTTTTTTTTTAATTTTTTTTGTTGCGTGTTTATTTATTTTTTATTTTTTTTTATTTTTTTATTTTGGTCTCCAAGTTAATAGTGCAAAGGTATTATTTTTTTTTTTTTATTTTTCCTTTTTATTATTTTTTTTTTATTTCTTTTTTATTTTTCCCTGCGCGCCTTGATGCATGGCGTTAAAATTTTTCCGCGGCTTTTTGTGAGTCATTATTCTTCTTTTTTCTCTTTCTCACTCTTCTTTTTTTTTTGTTTTTTTAAATTTTGTGCGGTTTATTTTATTGCCTCATAACAAAATACGGGATCACCCATAGGAAATCCACTAGTTAGTAACAAAGATCCTTAGGCATCAGATTAAACGATCGAGTCAATGTGCAGAACACTCACAAGATACATACGCTCTGCCATGCGGAGCAGGAAGATGGAGCTAGTTCCTTCGCGATGAAATTATACCCACTCAAACCCTTTGATTTCTCTCTCAACGTCCATAGGAAAGAGTCGTCTGAGGTTACACGAGCACTGAAGGGGGTTGAAGAATGAAAGCGCGGAATTGCTACGGAATTATAAAGGGTACTTCTATAGAGAACATGTACACTAGCCCTCCATACTCTCTCTTCTTTAACATGTCATATCAAACTAGGGTTCACTACTTTTTCCTTATTATATGTTGACGATAGTGCTTTTATATCGCTCAGAACATCAACAAGTTGATTTGCTGACTATGAAGACGAACATCATGGACCTAGTGATGCCTGATGCACAAACCCTTATCTAATGCCTATACCTATGATGGGATGATTGATGGGCGTGTTGCGGGGTGCGGGGCGGGGGGCGTTAAAATTTTTAATTTTTTTTAAAAAATTTTTTTTTTTTTTTTTTTTAAAATATATTTTTTTTTTTTAAACAAATTTTTAATTTTTTTTTACATATTTTTAAATAATCATTTTTTTTTTTTTTGTTTTTTTTTTTTTTTTTATTTTTTTTTTTTTTTTTTTTATTTTTATTTTTTTTTGGTTTTTGTTTTTTTTTTTTTTTTTTATTTTTTTTTTTTTATGTTTTTATTTTATATATTTTTTTTTTTTTTTTTTTTGCGAATTTATTTTTTGGGACTCCATGTTGTAAAATGACACAACTCCCAGTTTAATGCAAATTTATTCGAAAAAGTTACCCCCAACCCCGTCACAGCATTCCGAGTTTCTCTTGAAAGAAACTTGTCCATTTTGTCCGGAGACTAAACATGCAATCTCTGTCTCACTCACCTGCAATAACAAGTAAGTAAGTCGGTACAATGAATCAAGGTATGCTCGTCCAAGCTTCCCAGCCTCCGATCTACTAGAATACAAGCGCAACACTTATCACGACAGTCTACTATAGCAGGCAGATCAACATTAATCTTCGTTAGCGGATACAACTTTGTAGACTACATTTCCAAATTATTCTATCTGTATCTATTCTCTACACTCTGTTGAAAACAAGGTATACATTATAGAATACAGTCTCTCTATATTCCGCATTATCCTTTTGTGATATTAGTCCAGAAACAATTCCCTCCTCATACGAACGTTAATCACATTTAGTCTGAAGGCGTATGCGCGGACCCCTAGCTAACAAGCCACATCAAACAAGCTCCTAGGAATACATGTAGTTCTAGAACTTGAGACGAATACTCTACAAGAATACACAAACGTTGTGTCAACTACGGAAAGAATACGATGGTGCGATTTCGACGTGACCAATCAAACTTGCGTTTCCTCACACATAAAGAATTGACGGTTATGCTCGTCACCATTCTTGTCGCAACGCAATCAAAACTATCGCGAAGTGTTACAAAAATATTTTATCAACTCCAGCCTCCGATCACTAATATCAAAGCGCACTTTCGAGTCTAGAGCCAAGAGATCATCAATTAATCTCGTTAGGACACATTTCCAATTATCTTGTCTTTCACACACTGTGGAAACAAGGTTATCTTAAGAGTCCTACGCATTATCCTTGTGATATTGCCAGAACATCCGAGTGATACAAATGTATTCACAATGAAGATGGAAATCCTGCTAGAGCCAACATCAAACAAGCTCTAGGTAGGTGACTTGTGCGATTCTACAAGAATCAAACTTGTGTCATCTGGAAAGAAACGATGGTGCGATTCTACGTGAATCAAACTTGTTCCAGCATAAGAATTGACGGTTATT
This sequence comes from Tanacetum coccineum, assembly GCA_026074375.1. Lineage (NCBI taxonomy): Eukaryota > Viridiplantae > Streptophyta > Magnoliopsida > Asterales > Asteraceae > Tanacetum > Tanacetum coccineum. The sequence continues at coordinate 20,540 of BQNB010114101.1, forward strand.
GAACATTTGACAACCAATCAAAACTATCGAAGTGTTACAAAATATTTTCATAATTAACACTTAGACTGATTTTTCAAATCAATTTTCTCTTTATTGCTAACTGTTTCATTACAGGATCATTTAAAGATGGAGATGGAGATGGAGATACCCAGTTCTAGTAATGTCAAGTTAATGACCGAATGCACAGACACGACCTACACTTGTTATGAAGTTATGAAAGATCTCATAAAGGTGTCAAAGCTTCCGCAAACTCTGATATCATATTCTTCTTCACAAGTGCACAAGATGGCAATAAATTACTAGATGATGAGAGATTAAGTTTGGCTGATGATCTCAAGAAAGCTCATGATCAAAATCAAAACAAGTCAAAGTGAACAAGCTCGATTGTTATCAAAAGATCACTACAACAATGTACTAGATGTAACATGAAGAATCAAGAGACTGCAAGCTGTAAGAGCTTAAGTTTAGTGTTTTCAAGGGTGACCTCCCTTAGGGGGAGATTGTTAGATATGAGAAAAAGACTCGGTCACCCCTTGTATTTTACTGTTTATTATAGCTCGTAGTTTAATAGTTAATAGTATGATTTTCGGTATTAAGCCGGGTACTAATACCCGGTATATTGTAAGTACTATATATAGCCTCTTCCAACTTTGGAAGAGGCAAGCTAGTCATTATTCCTTTTACAAAGAAACACATTTTCTCTCTCTAGAATCTCTCTTTTGTGTTTCTCTCACTAGAAACTAGCTAAACCACTCGAATCATCACCCGTGTTATGAATTAAACGATCCTACAATTGGTATCAGAGCCTAGTTGGATTCGTGATTGATTTGTGTGGTTAAAAGAATCAAATTTCGTGGCTGTCAAAAAGAAGTCAAAAGAAAAAAATCAAACCCGAATTTTTGTGCTTAGATGTGTGAATGTTTATGTTATTAAGCAAGATCTAGGCATAAGGTAGCTAATTGTGCAAGAGAAATCAAGTTAAAAGGTCAAAAAGGGTGATTATAAGGCGATTTTTGGTGGAAAAGTCGTATTGTTCGTCGTTGCGTTTTGACTTTCTGGCAAAGTTCATGTTGCGTTTTGACTTTCTTCATGTTGCGTTTTGACGTTTTTTTATATTGCGTTTTGATTTTTTTTAAATATTGCGTTTTGATTTTTTTTAATATTGCGTTTTGATTTTTTTAATATTGCGTTTTGATTTTTTTTATTGCGTTTTGATTTTTAAAGTTGCGTTTTAATTTTTTAAAGTTGCATTTTGAATTTTTTTTGGTTTGGTATTG
>BQNB010114105.1:2939-21815 GCA_026074375.1 Tanacetum coccineum
TCTTAGCTATTTTATCCGCTTTCTCACAAGAGGCTCCAACAGCGAATAGTTCGCCATCACGAAGGCTTTGTCAACAACCTGTGTATCAGGATATACGGGGTAACTGGTTGCGTTTGACTGGTAGAAGCTATGTTTGACGTTGGATATGTAGGATTTTGAATCGTAACTTGAGGATTTGTTGTAACTTCCATCTCTTGACCTTCTTGTGGAAACCGTAGAGGGGGGGGGGGGTGAATACGTTTCCTTTTAAAAAACTTTAGATTAGTCATTACAAAACTCACTTCCGGCGGTCCCATAAATATATGGGGGCCGCCTAGTACATCAGGGGGCCGCCCTATTTAAAGGTACCGCCTCCAGAAGAGGTTTTAGGACTAGATCATTTGTATCAAATCGCCAATCAAGTTTGACGCAATATGAGAAGTGTCGATAATAGATTTACAATAACTAGTGCATGTTCTATCAATATATCCATACTCACAATGTTTACTATAAAGAGCTACACAACCATGACTAACACAACATAGACAACAATTCACACAATCATAAGCACAATGCAAGTGTAATAGTAAAGCGATAAATGTAAAGACATAAGTAAAGAGAAAGGTAAAAGAAAATGCAAACCGACACGATGATTTATAGTGGTTTGGTCACGAAGCTCCTCTTCGCCCCACTCCACTCCTCGAGTATCCAACTCGAGAGTTACTTCACTGATCAACAAGCTCTCTTTCGGCGGAGAAAACCTTATACCAATGCTTACATTATTTTCCGACACTAAGCTAGATGTCGAGTTCTTCTTCGGGTACAACCAAACCCGTTATGTTTTATGGCCCAACATAACAAACCTTGTGTTTTATGGCCTAAACACATAAACCGCGTCGCTTACATTATTTTCTGACACTAAGCTAAATGTCGAGTCCTAATCTTAGCTAGAACCAATCTACCACTTCACCAATGTATTTTAAGGCCTAAAATACTAACCAACCCATAATCAACTCATCCAAATATATACATCATTTGGATCCACACACTACTAAAGATCAGAAGACATGGACTCGATTTATATGTAACAAATGTTACTAATGGACTAACTAGACTACATAACTTGAGATCTTGAAGATGGCCGAAGTTCTTCTCTTGCACTTGAGGGAAGAAGGAAAGAGTAGAAGATTGGATCACATTTAAACAAGATTAAACAAGTTAAATGATCAAAGATTTAGTGAGATCTAAAGAGAGAAAGAACTGAGAGAAATTCGTGCAAAAGGGTTGTTCAAATGGTTGGAGGTGATACACTATTTATAGGAGCTGAAAACTGCCAGTTTGTCAACAGCCATCGTGGCGGTGCCTTATATATATTGGGGCCGCTAGGCCTATAAGGGGGCCGCCGCCTAGACTCCGCTCCCTTTTTTGTCTTTTTGTAGGGAAGGTTGTATCTGGTATAAAAGCTTCTATTTTGGGGGGGAAAACCAGATTTTAAATTTTATATTTAAATAAAGCATTTCTTTTATTAAAAAGTATTTTGTGTTTATTTATTTTTGTGAAAAATACTTTTGTAGAAATGTAATGGTTAAGAAAAAAAATATTTTTCTTTGAACATCCTACAAGTTTAATTTGTTTGTACATACCTTACGTGATTTACGTCGGGTGCAAAAAAATGTCGGTGTTGATGCAGACTTGAGACATCGAGTGTTATTGATGCATGTATGCATTGATGATTTGTGATTACGAGTAACTTGCGTACTTTACGTTATGTATTACAAGTTACATGTTTGTCATCCCCAAAACATAAAGAGATCGTATAAATTAAATATCATAATATTTACACTAACAAATTCCACAAATTTATGAGTGTGCCGATGATGTAGTGGACTTTAAAACTTGGCCCGGTATATCACTCGAGACCACCATGATTAGTATTATGGATTTAGATGGAAGAACATGTTCAACTGATAAATTTCTAGGATTAAACCAAATAGCCTACATGTCGTAAAAATAAGTAACTTCACTGGTTAGTTAACTCCCGTGTAACCCTTGATTACTCTCATTTTTAGAGTAAAATCCCCTAGAACAACCTGTTGAGTCATTCCTTTCTTTTTGTACACCATATTATATGTTTCTTTATACTTTTGCACCTTAGCCAGCCTACCGTTAGATTAAGCCATTTCTCTCTGTTTCTATTGCTTTCGTGTAAATCTTGTATTTCCTGTGTCATAGTGAAATTTTCTATCCCTGTAATGGATCGGAAATTTGCACAATGCAATGGAAATTATGTAGCTCATAAGTTCAGCTACATTTTACAATTATGAAATATGTGTCCGATTGAAGAAGTACTACAAGGAAAAGATTATCCGGATAAATTATGAAAGTAAAGACGGTGGAATCAAACCGAGGTTTATTATGTATTATGAAAAGAAAAAAAGAAAAAAAATGGAAAAAGAGAAAAAGCAAAAAAAAAGAAAAGGAAGAAAAATAGTCGTTTCAAAAAGAAGTTTTTACCAAAGGAATCACTTAGAAGGGTCGATTATTCGTTGATACTTACAAAAATCAACTGTTAAGTTTTGTAAAAAGTGGCCCGAATATCACACTTTGTGTAAAAGTATTAAAAGAGCGGGTTTAAGGGGAGAGTTGACCGTTATGGTAACGTCAACTTGGTTGTCTAGTCAATTTATGTATCTAGGCGTCTATCTAAATATTTATGAGTCTTTTTTGTCATGGAACGTCGGGTGGAAATTACTAGCAACCACAACTTTATTTTTGGTCTAAATCTATTGTTTTTGTGAATTTATGTTAACAACCATTTTTACCAGTCCCATTTTCCTAGCACTAACCTTAGGTGTCTACTCGAAGAACGAGACTGTTCGACAGGGCATGAAGCATGTCTATGTTATCCGTCGTTACGGACGGCCATGTATGCTTGTCTCAACTTCTCCAACTTCAACTGCCTTGTTGGAATGATGACTTTTTGGTGAAATAATTAGAATGAGTTCCCTCCTACCCTATAATTCATTCTTCATCCCTAATCGCCTGGTTAAAAACAATGGAAAACATGGATGTGTTCGGATTGTATATGTTCTATTTTTCCGTTGTTACCGTGTCGTGTAAATTACGATACAACTAGCTTAAAGCTGCCTTTGTTTGGTGTGGTTACTTTATGTGAATAGACTGTAGAATGATCAACAAACCCCGTAAGGAAAGCCTTCTTAACCTAATTTAAAGCTTTTGACTTAGTTCTACTTTTTATATAGCTTTAGCAGTGGAGATTGTAATCCTTGCCAAGCATCTCCAAGTAATCCTTGTGCCAAGCTTATATAATTACAAAACTAAATCATCCACACTACCGATAGCCTATGAGTGAGCGTACGTACTTTAGAATGTTCACAATTGCAGATCCAAATTATAGTTTGAGGTGACTAGGGATTGTTTTTATTTTTCCATATTTCGAAAGACTTCTTTCTCTTCTTCTTCTTGGGTTATGTACAATATAAAAAAAAAGCAAATGTGAAATAGGCGACAAAAACTATAGCTAAAAAGAACGAAAAAAGAGTTAAATAAAACGAAGGAAAAAAAAAAAACAAACAAATGAAAAAAATAAAAATAATAAAAAAAAAATAAACAAAAAATAATATAAAAAAAAAAAAAAAAAATAAGCAAACCACCACCCCCCCCTCCACTACCAAACACCCACCAACCTGCCCACAACCAACACGCAACCCAAAACTTCATCCAAACAACACCATACTACTTTTCGTGATTACATATTAACATAACTAAAAAATTAATGAAACTAAAGTCAACAAGAGATGACAAAGTAGAAACAACAAAGTGTTGAGGGGTAACATTGATTGACATACTCAATATCTACCACTACACACTCCTAATGTCCAAAAACACATAAACAAACACCCACACATAAAAAAAATAAAAAACTAAAAACAATATTTAATAATTTATAGTATTATATTTTTATATTTGACTCTTTCAATTATAATTTATAAATAAAATCCTAGAAAAAAAAACAAAAAAACAAAGAAAAAAAAAAAAAAAAAAAAAAAAAATCAACCAAATAACAGAGAAAAAAAAAAAAATAAAAATAAATACAACAAAAAAAAACAACAAAAAAAAAATAAAATCCCCCAAAACACAAAAACAAGCCATTCCACACAAATATTTCAAACCAATGCAAACCCCCTAAGCACCCATCATACCAAACGCCTATAAAAAAGATATCCTCACCTATCTAACAGCAACCCCTTCCCTGCCGTTCTTCTTAACAAGTCCGTAACCCTTTCTCAAACCCAAAAGCTGAAGACCCCCCGCTCCTCCCAAAAAGTCCGCTCAAAAAAGAATCCCCAACTGCCCCCTACTACCACACATCACCCTCACGACCTCCCCCCTCCCGAACGCCCACCACAAAACACACCCTCTCACCTAGCGTAACAGCCACCGCCACCTCTTCCCCAGCCCATCAACAAGGCGCCCGAGCTCCTCACACAAGCAACATCGCCAAAGGCCATCAGCGCCAGCCTTCAACAAGAAAACCAATTTGACAATTCCTATAATCTCCTTGATGCTTAAACGGAACATCCTTAACTTCGGTTCGGGATACATTTTCATAAGCTAAATTTTTTTTCTAAAGTCTACTTGAGGACAAGTAGGATTCAAGTGTGGGGATATTTGATGACATCAAATAACGTCACTTTATTATATCATTTATCCCATCTATTTTTCCCACTTTTATATAATTATTGCATTATTTGGTACTTAATTGCTTTAAAGTTGATAAATGCAGTAATTTAGAAGTGTTTTGTGAAGATAAGCTAAAAGGCGCATAAATTTGAGGTAAAACGAAGACATTTGAAGATTTTTGAAAATTCACCAATACGCCATATCTAACTAAAGAGATACGGCGTATCAGCGCCAAGACTTCACAAGAAAACGCATTTGACCAATTCCCAATATGGCATATCCATGCTATCTACATACGCTGTATCCATGAAGATAACTATTCGAAGATACAGTAAATCAAGAAAATTGGGAATGATATCAAAGATTTATTACGAACGTAGCGCGCACTTTAAGGAATCCAGCCCAATACGCCGTATCGACCAATCTAGATACGGCGTATCGAGTATTTTTCAACAACTATAAATAGAAGACTCAAAAATGAGTTTTTAGTGTGCAATATAATATTCTTTATACCATACTCATCAGAGACAAATTTTAGAAGAGAAGATCAGCCATAAAGGTCAAGCATTGATCACGAATCCATAGAAGACATCATGTAATTTTTAATCTCTTAATCGTTCGATTTTAATTGTTTGATTACGCTTGTATAATTACAATGGTTGTGGGCTAATACCCAATGTTTAGTTTGTTTTAAAATCGATTTCTTAATTTATCGTTGATTGTTTAATTATGTTTATTACCTCATACTTGTTTATGTGTTTGAATATGCGACCTATCATTCAACTGGGTCTAGTGTTACGGACTAAGTAATCTAGATACCGGGATAGCTCTTCATCATGTCTTATATTACTGGACCAATAGGATCACAAATAACGTTCTATCTTTGTCTTTTGATTATGAGCATAATTGGACCGGTAGATAACCCGTTTATGTTTCGGCAATCATGCTCTTAATTAACTGATGAAGATTGGAATAGTGGACTACGAGTATATAAAACACCTTTAAACAATAAGTAGGTAAAGTCCCGTTGGGCTAGAGTTTTAACAGGATCACCACTGCTTTAATTCTCTAACATAAATTATAATTAAACTAGATGATGCTTTATGCGGATGCATTAATTGTGACAGGATTAATTGTGTCTAGGTCTTAGGATGATGTCCCGCCAAAGTCTTAAGAATGATATGCCGCTTCGAGATAAGTAAATCATTACACTAAAACAAACAAACCAGCATTGAACCAGATTTAATATGGCTAATACAGTTTTCTATCATTTGGCTTGTATCGCTTTTCTATCTTCTAATCTTCATCTTTTGTGTTTATTGTGTATTGAATTGGTATTTGTCATCACCAAACCTGTGCCAGTCTCTCAGGCTGAACCCTCCATTTCATTAGACAACGTATATAGCATAGGTTTAACTAGTAAATAGACTAATTAAAATACTGATAGAATATAGGATTAAATTTCCACTCTTAGTGTTCGACACCCTACTTACCGCGAACTCCATCTTGACCAGCTACACTGCTCGTTGAAGTGTTGTTTTTGGTTTGTCGGCAAAATATAAATTTAAAACTTTATTATTAAATAATTGACCCTACACGACAGCACATCACCTAGCTATTTTGTTTGTTGATTCGTATTTCATTTTTATGGCTAGGTTTTAGTTGAGTTGTCATTTGTTTTAGTTGGAAGCACGTTTGGTGCGTTTGTTTGCAATAGTCAATATGGCATTTTGCCATATTGCTTGCACTTCTTTGGTGTTTATGTATTTATTAGGATAAAAACCCTTTACCCAAAAAAGCAAAGTTTTGGACTTAAAGAACGACGTTCATTTGGTTCCCAAGTTCTAAAACAACTTGTGTGTTAGGTCAAATATTATATCGGTATATCATATTGGCTTTAAAATACGATTGCAATTTCTGTCATGCCAAAATTATGACTCACCGAATGACCAAATCATCATACCTACACAAGTATTATCCAAAATAGATCCATAAAACACTAGAAAGGTACATATCCACCTTATTCAATAAAGTGTTTAAAACCTAAATAGACGATTCAATTAATATCAATCACTAATGAGCGCACTTTATATAGCCACGCATTGAGGAAGATGGGAGAAATTGATATAATGGTTCTCAATGATGCGTTCAAGGAAGAGTTTGGTGTCATTAGCATAAGAAATAACTTTCTGAAATTAAGAGCCTAAATCCGGCACGGTTGCAGACGTGATGAAACCAAACTTCTTGAACGCATCACAAAAAACATTTATGTTGATTTCTCTCATCTTCCTTGTCACTTAATATCTTAGATGACCAAGATACAAAATTAACAATTTCTTAGCTTGCATGCTTAAAGAATGAGCAAGTGTGTAAGATGCAAGAAATAATAGATCAAAAACGAATACAACGCAGACAATTGAAAAGCTACATTAAAGAAATTTATTAGCTACATTTTAAAGAACAACAATGTAAATAATACATATCAAAATCACAAAACATTTAGCAAATCAAAATTAATTATATGATTTTTATCAGTGTTGCAAAAATCGGCATAGGCGGCCGATTAATCGGCGCCTAGCCGCTAGGTGGGGATTAACCGCCAGAATTTTCACTAATCGGCCTTATTAATTTGTTTGGTCAAGAATCGGTCAACATACCGGCTAATTGGATAAAAATCGGCCAAACTCGGGCATAAATCGGTCAAATCAGACAAAGATCGGCTAAATCGCTCAACTCGTTTATGGATAGATATCGACCAAATGAGGCATAAATCGTTTAAATTGGACAAAAATCGGCTAAATCGGGCATATAGTTTCAAAATTTTCTAATTATATACATAAAAAAAATCTAATCCGATTAATCCCCGCCTAAACAATTAATCGTGAGGCGGTACCCAACCGCCCAACTAGCGCGTAGCGGATTCTGCAACCATGATTTTTATGTATATCCTAAAATATCTACAAAATCAGCAGAAGAACAAAAAAAATTAAAATCTATACAACAACACATTATGCACACAACTAACTTTCTCCATAACTTTACATCGCGTATTACAAAAAGTTACAAAATTACAACATGCAATAATCATATTCAAATTAGATCTACTATAAAAAAAGTACAAAATAACAACATACAACAACTTTATCTTATAAACACCACAAGCTTACGGTAAACCCTAATAAGTGTCTTGTTGTCCAAGTAATTTTGCTTACCACTTAATTTAATTAGAAAATAAAATTTCCAAAACATGTCAAAGCATGCTATTACGAAGGTAAAAACTTTAACAAAATTATCTAAAACGATAAATCATATGTGCTAACAATATTACCTTTCACACACGAAACTAATCTGTGCTAATAATATTACCTTTCACACATGAAACTAACAATCATAGCGCAGGAGTCTAATCCTAAAAAGCATTGAGGGTCTTTGATAAAATCATAGGCTAATACGCAACAAAGCTGAAGAATATATCAAGTTCCCTAACGCTTTCTAAGAATCGCATACATTAGGATTTTTGCAGTAAAACTCAAATCCACTATTAAAATCATCTACTAATACGATTCTTACCTTTCCTCAATTAACAAAAATAATTAAGAATATAAATTAATAACCAATTACTTATAACAATAACATGATAGCCATATATTTATATTCATAAAATGCACTATATACAATTACTTTTGAGATTGCAATGTTACAATAGCAAAACGAACGACAACGTTTAAGGCCTTAATTTATAAAACTGTATTGGCCTCGGCTAAGATATCATATTGGCTAGTAAACACGCTGAAATTTATGCCACTCTTCTTTTGTCACGCCAAAATTACGTTTCTCTGAGTGACCGAATCATCATAGCCAACCCAATACTATCCAAATTAGATCCACGAATCACCGCCAGAAACAATAAATTCAAACATGCTTAAGCTTAATCTCAAACATCGTGTCTCATCTTTAAATGGCATCATTTAGCCATAAACGCTTTCGTTTAGCTTATATTAAGTCTTAAACAGTCTTTGGCAAGCCAAAAAATGCAGTGTTTTAACCTTTTGTGCATTTTGGATTAGATATTATGTTGGCTGCAAAATACGCTTGCATTATCATTTTTTTCATGCAAAAATTAAAACCTACCGGGTATCATATTGGCTGCAAAAACAGTTGCATTTTATGGTCATCCATTTTTTTGCCACGCTAAAATTATGACTCAGGAGATGACCAAATCATTAAAGCCAAGAAAGTACTATCCAAATTAGATCTACAAAGGATTGCATCATTTGGTACAACTCCAGTCTTAAACGATTCAAGCCAAACCTCAGACATCGTCGTTTTGGGTGGCCCAAGAACGGAACGTTTTGCCCTTAAACATTGTTGTTTGCTTAGTGTCATTTTGGCAAGCCAAAAAAGAAAAGTTGTTGTTTGCTTAAACGTTAAGCCTTTTACGATTCATATTGTTTGGCAAACTATTCGTCCCGAGAGAGAATGAGGTAGCATGTGTGACATCCGTCACCAAATCCGGTTTGCAAGCTACGACTGCTAACCTTAATTTTGTCGTCTAGTTAAGCTTATGTGTATATGTGATTCCCGAAGCATAGAAAACGAGAATTTTTGGAGTTAAGTGATTTAACCATCTTATTTCCTTTAGTTATGATAGTCGTGATGAAATTTCTATATATTCACGTTTTTCTTAAAACATTGAATTAATTCCTTTGATGTGTTATTAGGCATCGTAAATACCTACCGGATACAATATATTTGTAGATAAATAACAAATACACGAAGACACAATGACAAACCGTGTTTAAAAAGTTAAAATTTCGATTTTATTAAATTAACTAAAAGGGCTTCCACTTCACTGAAATGACATTGTGTTCGTCCTTTCCAATTGTTAACAAGTCGCCAATTATTCACCCCAAAATAAATAATTCAAGATCACAATAATAAAATCTATAAATCAACCGATCCACACTAATAATATTTAATCGAAAAGTAATGTCACGTTGATAATATTAGTAAATAGAATTATAGTTCAAGTTTCTGTGATAATCGGGAATCTTTTAAAGATGCTATTATTACATTAAGAAGTATTAAATTTAATCATGTATGTTACTATATGTATCTAAAGTGAATGGAACTTAAAAACCTTGAGACAATAGTAATGTATGTTATATATTATACTACATCTAAGGCAATTATACTATATGATATCTCTTATTGATATTAGATATAATGTCATTCATATTGAAATAAAGGAAATAAAAAAAGTGAATAGCTAAGTATGTATATTAGTTTGTTTACGAGGAAGTGTTGCTTGGAAGATTAAACATATTTTGGTTCCATTAGTAAAATTAAATCACTAACGTGTATATCTTCAAACATTCACCACAACATTTTCCCTTTTCCCCGGCGAAAATTCGGGGCTTTCCCCATCAACTTGTCGCTGGGATACCTTACCCCAATTTTTGTCGTTTAGCGACTTTTCCCCAGCGACAAATGTCGCCGGGGAAAATACCGTCACCTATTCCCATATTTCTTGTAGTGATTCCTACAATCACGATGGTCAGTTACGGTTTTAGTGCTTATATATAACATTAGATAACCTGGCCTCACATATTCACTACACACATACGAAAATCCTAATATGGAAAATACGGCAAAAATAGTACATGTATCATTTTCTTTAGTTGACTAACGTGTATACTCTGTTAAATTTATAACTCATTTAAAACCTTTCTTAAATATATGTTTCCTCCTCTCCAAGTACCGCTAATTTCGAAAGGTTAGTGTATTCGTTCCATGCATATATACTTGAGTCCTCCCATAAATATATTCTAACCCAGAGCCAATAACCTAAACTATCTAAATCTCAGTATGGTGGATTTCATTTACATGTAGATTTACACTCACCAAAAAGAATCCTCACATAGTCACAATCATACCACAAAGTTGTTCTAAATTTGTTTTGGAGTCATACGTTCCATGTGTTGTGGCTGAGTTTCGGTTATTGTTCGTTACTGGAGCATAGTTATGGTTGTCCGAGTTTGGAGTCTACTCGGTTCGATCGGCTCGTGCTTGATCGCTAGATTTTTTTGGTTCGTTCGTGGAAGTTTCGAGTGCTGCTCGAGTCATGGTATGGTCTCATCGGTTCGCGTTACTGTTCGTGTTTTCAGTTCCAGATACGATAAGACCGCGTTGAATCTTGACGTTCATGTTCGTACTCGTGTTCGTGTTCGCGACCATGCATAGTGTTGGTGGTCAGGTTAGTGTTCGTAATCGGGTTCATTTTTTTTATCTCGAACGGCTGGTCTCATTTGGCTCGGAGGTATACTCTTCTATTCACATTCACGTTTTATTTATTGGTCATAATATCGAATTCTACTTCATCTCGTCTATTATTATCATGTCTTAAAAGACGTCGCTTTTTCCGTTATAAAAGGTTATTCCGTAGTAAACTCAGTGAAGACACCATGGGTCTTATTATAGATTGTTTTCCATCGTTTTAAAGCCTATAATCAGCTAGTACTTGTCTTCACGTTGAAGATGAAATGTTACAAAGAACTTAGTGATACTGGTATATAAACCTTCAATATAAAATGAAGACAAAAGAATAGTTTTGAACAAATGTAAAAACGTTTTCATGCATACGTGATATTCATGGAATTTAGATTCAAATTTCCATATTTAGTCCCTAATAAATAAAGCTAGTTACAAATGATTATTATAGAAATTTAAAGACACGCTTCTGGCCCCTATCCATTTTATGCTTTTCAAAACTAGTCTAAAATTTTAGTCTAGTTATTTTGTCTTTACCGTAATTATGTTTATAAGAGGTACATCTCATGGTCAATCTAATAATCTAAAAGTATATTTTAACATGAATAGCGTATTATAAATAATACACCATCAACATCTAGGATATATTATATATTTAAAATGAGTATAAATGCTTCTTGGATAAAAAAAATGTTTAGACTATAATACTAAACCAATAATTAGTTTGCCCGTTATATTAATAGTAGTAGTTGATCAATTGTAGATTATGCGAGGGGAAAATAAGTTTGGATTTTGTTATCATCGAGATTGGGTAAGAATAGTTGCTCGGCTATTTGTGTACTTCATTCCATCTATTATCGAGGTGAGTTTTCGTAGCCCCATTTTAATTGTTTTATTGGGAAAAAATGATACTCAAAGTTGTTTTCAAAGTCTTTTGATGTGCTACTTATTTTATTTTCATTGGACAATGGTTGTGCTTATAATTGCGATAGATGCATTAATACTTCTTACAGTGTTGTGATCACTGTGTGGTTTATATTGTGTGTGCTTACAGTGTTGTGATCACTGTGGTGTTCTTGTTTAGCCAATAGTTTAGCTCCAGCTGGTAGGTGACTGATTGGAAACCCTTTGTGATAGGGTGCCCCTTTGTGATAGGGTGTAGGTTCTTTATATGATTGGAAACCCTTTGTGATAGGGTGCAGATTCATTATATGATTGGAAACCCTTTGTGATAGGGTGCTCCTTTGTGATAGTGTGTAGATTTGTTATGTGGTTTGGTTCATCATTTATACTAATTGCTTTGCGTTATTTTATAAGCACACTTGTCCTAACCGTATTGTTATGCACATAAATTATGTTTGTTTGTTTAAACTTGCGAGCTCACCAACATTATGTTGACGTTTTCGATTATTTCTTTTCAGGTAATAGCAAATAGCGACGCTCAAGGAGGATAGAGTTTCCTACCTTGCCTAGTGAGACCTAAGACGAAACCCTCTTGTTTATTTCCTTGAGCAATTGCATTAGTACTTTCTATTGATTTCGTTGGTTTGTTTGGTTTACTGTATGCTTGTCCCGAGCTGTGGGATGCTATGACTATATGACTATGTTTGTCGTGGTATTGACTAACCACGATACAAGTCTCCACTTGTGTAGGAAGTCGTCATGAAATTTTGTGTTCGATTTTCATTTCGTGAATTCTTTATTATATTATATCAATGTGTTATGATGATTCCATTCTCGTTACGTCTCGTGTTTCCGCCTTGGCGGGGTGTGACAGATTGGTATCAAATCCATTGGTTATAAAGAAGTAGGTGGTTTAACCTAGACTATAACCTAGGAGTCCTTCATATAGCTGCATAATAGGATCTATGTGTTTAGCTATCTAGGCGTTTTGTTTTCTTGCTTTTCTCTGAGTTTTATTTTAACCTACAGGCTATTCGATATCAGAAAGATCTAGAAAAGGAGTCAATTGAGGAGGAGCCTCTTGAGGAACCAAAAGAGGAAGGATAATTAGAAGAGTCAGAGAAGGAGACCGACTCAAATCTCCTGTCGGATGCTCGTAGCAGGCCTGGACCCGCGGAGTCGGGTGACTCTTGCGAAAGCAAAGTCAAACCCAAGCGAGGCCCAGCATAAGTTTATCCCATATTTTACCTCGACACGTTGCTATTGATGATTTCATTCAGATATTACGGGCACTTTGAAACTTTCATTTTCTTTCTGTTATTTTCGATTTTATTATTATATAAATAAATATTGCTTTGGTGGAGCATCATTTTTGTGGAGTCGAGTAAGATGTGCAATGTGCTATATGTATATATATGTGTGTTATCATTGAGATGTGTAGTCTTGGAAGTAAGTACACGTGTGAAAGGATGCAATTATAATTATGGGTGGCCAACATAATTATAAAGGCATCACACACGTAGACTTGTGACCATGATTGCATTGATCGGTGTTTGTTTGTAAGATGGTAGTATAAGATGTTGTGATATGTGCGTTCATGATAAGGATATTTGTATAGTTAGGGGATTCTTCTCTTAACTAATGTGTGATTTTATTAGCCTTAGTGGCGTAGTCAACAAGTTTCCTTTTTTCCTAACGATTACGAATATACTAGATACCTCTTACTGCTACCATTATGATTATTGGGTTGTTAGTTTGCTCGATTATTCGTTCAAGATATCAAACTGTTATTTTAGCATTCCTTGTTCGTACCATGTCTGTACGGATGTTCCATCATGTTAGGATCAAAAATATGGTGTCTATATAGAAATTACTCTAGTTTATGTTTAAGTTAAAACACAAAGACTAAAAGTGTAATTAGTCCAAAGTGTCATTATGTTTTACCTATAAATACTCCTCTCTAATCAGCATTAGAGAGGGAAGCTCACATTTGTATTTTCCTATTCTTTTTCCTTTTAATAAAATTTAAAAATTAGAAAAAGCTCTCTCCTCATCATTATGACTTATTCTTATTTTGAGCTTCCCCGACCTCCCGAGATCGTGAATCGTGAAACCTCACAAGAGCTATAGTAAATAGATCCGCAAGTTGGTATTCTGTCCTGACAAAATAAAGTTTCGCAGTACCCTTCTCAACATGTTCCTTAATAAAATGATACCGGATGTCTATGTGTTTTGTCTTAGAATGCTGGACTGGGTTGCATGAGATAGCAATGGCACTCTTGGAATCACAATACATCGGAATCTGGTTGTATTTGTATCCATAGTCTAGTAGTTGTGTACGCATCCAAATGACTTGTGCACAGCATGCAGACAAGGAAACATATTCAGCCTCAGCAGTAGACATCGCAGTACAATCTTGTTTTTTCGAACTCCAACTTACGAGCTTTCCACCTAGAAATTGCAATCCTCCTGATGTACTTTTACAATCATCTTTACATCCTGCATGGTCCGCATCTGAATATGCAATTAGTTCAAATCCGGAATCCTTCGGATACCATAGTCCCATGTTATAGGACTGTCTTAGGTACCGAAAGATCCGTTTAACCTCTTTGAGGTGTTTGACCGTAGGACGTGCTTGATAACGAGCACATACAAAAGTAGCAAAAGCAATGTCTGGACGACTGGCTGTTAGATACATAAGCCCTCCTATCATGCGACGATAAGTCGTTTGATCAGTAGGAGTGCCTTGTAAATCAGCATCCAGCCTCTCAGTTGCCATAGGTGTGCTCATGGAGACACACTCATCCAGACCATGTTTCTTTAACAATTCAATCGCGTATTGTGACTGACTTATGAATATGCCACGGGGAGATTGATGAACTTGAAGTCCAAGAAAGAACTTTAGTTCACCCATCATTGACATTTCAAAATTATTTTTCATTAGGTTTGCAAAACGTTTTGAAAATCTAGATTTGTTGATCCAAAAATAATAATGTCACTAACATATTACTTGTACCAGTAATATGTCTTCCCCGTGACGTCGTGTGAACAAAGTTGGGTCAATTATACCTTTAGTGAACCCATGTTCAATTAGAAAAGATGACAATTTGTCATACCATGCACGAGGTGCTTGCTTAAGACTGTATAGAGCTTTTTTCTAACTGCAGAAGAATCTGGAAAAATTCTGGACTATAAACCCTTCAGGTTGGTGACATAGCTTCTTGTTTCAAAGGACCATTTGAGAAAAGCCATTTTGACATCCATTTGAAAGATAGGTGATCTTCTTATGGCAGCTATAAGCAATAAACATCGAACAGCATAAGACGAGCAACAAGAGCAAATGACTCTTCAAAATCAATGCCTTCTTCCTGCTTATATCCTTTAGCCACAAGACGAGTTTTGTTCCGAACTAAAATATTTTCAGCAAATCCAAACAATACTTATTCTTCCAAAGCTATTTGAGAGCAAGAATAATCTTCCTCTGCGTCGTTGAACGAGTTCCTAACTTGAAGTCTCTAAATTGTTTTTTTATTCAACTCATCTGCATAGACTCACAATCAACTATGGTCTGCCATTGCTTCTTTGTTTCTTTGGTTTTCAATAGTACTAACGGTTAATTACATGCATACTCAGATCTGTATGTAATCTTGACGAGTCATGACAGGTTGGATGGGTCACCAATAACGTGGTCTAGAAGATTATCTTTTGTTCCAAATGTGAGTCGCGAGGGTTGTACCTTGATGTAAAGTATGCACATTTAATGGTCTGAGCCGTTGTAGATACTCAATTCCGCACGATCTTGGAGGATTATATGAAACAAATTGTGCATTACCATCAAAATCAGCAGAATCTTCTTGATTAAATTCATCAGCCTCGGTCAAAGAGATTGGAGAAGTTTGTTTGTCAGGTGTAGTGACAACAGAAGGTGCTCCTGTCCTGTCAACAAGATTGAAGATGTGGAAGATGAATCTTCATGAACTTGAGTCAGTTGTGCAGCAAAATTGATGGTTATATCAGAAGTTGTCTTCTCAAAATATTCTTCAAACATCAGACAGGACAAATTATCCAAATCTTCTTTGGATGGAGTATTCATTGGTTCTGCTGATGAATTATGATTGTTAAAATCATTGAAGTTCAGGTTCTAAATAGTCATGTTCAGAAGCCATAGCTGTGAGCTCATCAAACTTGACATGAATTCTCTCTCTAGTCGCGCACACGCTCTGCCTCCCGTTGTTGTCGAGCTCGCGTAGATAGCGATTTCCCATAGTCAAAGTTTGATGAGTCACAGCTATGCTTCTGAACTATGATTATTTTAGAACCTGAACTTCAATGATTTTAACAATCATAATTCATCAGCAGAACCAATGAATACTCCATCCAAAGAAGATTTGGATAATTTGTCCTGTCTGATGTTTGAAGAATATTTTGAGAAGACAACTTCTGATACAACCATCAATTTTGCTGCACAACTGACTCAAGTTCATGAAGATTCATCTTCCACATCTTCAATCTTTGTTGACGGACATGAGGCTCCTTCTGTTGTCACTACACCTGACAAACAAACTTCTCCAATCTCTTTGACCGAGGCTGATGAATTTAATCAAGAAGATTCTGCTGATTTTGATGGTAATGCACAGTTTGTTTCATATAATCCTCCAAGTCGTGAGGAAATTGAGTTATCTACAACGGCTCTAGAACCATTAAATGTGCAGAATTTACATCAAGTACAACCCTCAACTCACATTTGGACAAAAGATAATCTTCTAGACCAAGTTATTGGTGACCCATCCAAACCTGTCATGACTCGTCAATGATTACATACAGATTCTGAAGTATGCATGTATGCATTAACCGTTAGTACTATTGAACCAAAGAATATCAAAGAAGCAATGGCAGACCATAGTTGGATTGAGTCTATGCAAGATGAGTTGAATCAATTTGAGAGACTTCAAGTTTAGGAACTCGTTCCACCCGACCTGAAGGCTAATCGCATTCCCCACTTTCCCCCCCCCGTGCTCTCATAATAGCTTTGGAAGAAATATGTGTGATGATGAAAATATTGTGGTTCGGAACAAAACTCGTTTGTGGCTAATGGATATAAGCAGGAAAAGGCATTGTTTTGAAGTGGCATTTGCTTGGTTGCTCGTCTTGAGGCTGTTCGGATGTTTATTGCTTATGCTGCTCATAAGAATATCACTATCTTTCAAATGGATGTCAAAATGGCTTTTCTCAATGGTCCTTTGAAACAAGAAGTCTATGTCAGCCAACCTGAAGGGTTTATTGATCCAGAATTTCCAGATTAAACTCGATCATATCAAACATAACGACAAATAAGCTCACGAAATAAGCTGATAAATCAGAATAAGCAGAAAACTCGGAATAATTTGCTGACTGATCGAATAAGCTAAAAAGAATCATAATCTGGACCAAAATAATAAGCTGAATCTGATCGTATAGACTGGATAAGCTGAATCACGACTTAATAATCTCAAAATAAGCCAAAACTTAACTGAATAAGCTCAAATAAGCTGCAAAATAAGCTGATCAGAATATGCTAAACATCACGAATCGCTCCCTCGGCTCTGATACCACTTGATAGGTCTTGTTTATCTTGAATCATACATAATCAACCATGGAAGCTTGGAGAGAATAGTAGAGGATGGCAAGTATTCAAATTTCAAATGTTATAATATAGAGGGAAAAAGGAAAAGTTTATTACAAGGCACTCGTACTGATCAAACGACTTATCATCACATGATATGAGGGCTTATGTATCTAACAGCCAGTCATCCAGACATTACTTTTTCTACTTTTGTATGTGCTCGTTATCAAGCACGTCCTACGGTCAAACACCTCAAAGAGGTTAAACGGATCTTTCGGTACCTGAGACAGTCCTATAACATGGTCCTATGGTATCCGAAGGATTCCAGATTTGAACTAATTGCATATTCAGATGCGGACCATGCAGGATGTAAAGATGATTGTAAAAGCACATCAAGAGGATTGCAATTTCTACGTGGAAAACTCATGAGTTGGAGTTCAAAGAAACAAGATTGTACTGTGATGTCGACTGCTGAGGCTGAATATGTTTCCTTTTCTGCATGCTATGCACAAGTTATTTGGATGCGAACTCAACTGCTTGACTATGATTACAAGTACAATAGGATTCTGATGTACTATGATTCCAAGAGTGTCATTGCTATCTCATGCAACCCAGTCCAACATTCTAAGACAAAACACATAGACATCCGGTATCATTTTATTAAGGAACATGTTGAGAAGGGTACTGTGTAAATTTACTTTGTCGGGACAGAATACCAACTTGCGGATCTGTTTACTAAAGCTCTTCCAAAAGAACGCTTTGAGTATCTAGTTCATCGCATTGGTATGCGATGTATGACTCCAACACAGTTGGAAAGTTTGACAAAGTCATCTTCTTGAAAAGATCATACATCAAAAAGATTTGTCACATTTTTCATATTAAAAAAAAATTAACTTAATTTTTTTTTTCAATCATATACATCATTTCAGAAATAAAATAAAAACAATGATCTCTCAAATAAACTAAAATTGAAAAATGCTATATTTTCAAGGGGGAATTTTTATTTTAAAACTCAAACATCTTCATTTTTAGACTACGAGCTTAGTATGATTTCATTCCAAGGGGGAGTTTTTGAAAATCAAAGTCAAAATTCAGAATGTTAAACTAAAGGAACTGAAAGTGTAATTTCTGAATCTTTTTCGATGGCTATAAAAGGAAGAAAGATTTTTCATTTTCCCTTTTATTTTACCGAGTCATATTATCGAGTTTGAGTAGAAAATCAACAACAGTTTTTCGAGTTCATTACAACGATTACCACTACTTTTTTTACTCAAACATGAGTGGATATGATTTATGGATTGAATAATATATGAGTTTGCATTATCGAGTTTAAACTCGGTAATAATTAGGATTATTGAATTTGTGTTTTATAGAGTTTATGCTACCGAGTTTATGTTTTTATCAAGTTTATGCAACAA
>BQNB010114106.1:0-11897 GCA_026074375.1 Tanacetum coccineum
TCTTTATGTCCATTCCCAAAGTTTTAAAAGTCCCATTTTTAATAGCCAATGTAGATTAGAATAAGTTTGTTTTAAAGACTTAGATTGATAATATAAGCTTATTAGGTATCAAATTTAATTTGTCTTCACTTTTTAAATTTTTTTCATCAGCTTATTCTTGCTTAAATTTAGGCTTCCAATAGCATTTAACTCAAAAAGGTCAAACTGAGTCAAGTTTTTGCAGTTACTTTCAGCTTAGATTTCTAGCTTATGTTTTTAGGTAATGTGCTCATTTCCTGCTTAATTGTGTTGTTTGAGTCAAGCTTTTAATATGTTTTCACTTTTTTGCTTAATCCTTAGTGCTTAATAAGTCTTAAATCTAGCTTAAAAAGTGTCAAAAGTCTTTAGAATCTGTGTTTGTGTCTGCTGTCTTAAGAACTTCTAATTGCTTTTCTGCTTATTTTATCTTGCTTATTTTTAATCCTTTGTGCTTATTAAGTATAGGATTAGATTTGTGATAGCTTATTAAGGTTTCTAGTTGCTTATTAAAGTCCAAAAATCCAAACAGTTTTGCTTAATGGTCATTAGCTAGTTTTCTAAAACTGACACTTTTTAATCTGCTTATCTCTAGCTTATTAGTGAGTTTTAGTAATAAGTCTTTTCATTAAAGTTGCTTATTTTAGTTTGTTTTATAAAAGTTTTAAAAAGAAAATAAAGAAAAAGTTTTACAAAAACCAAGGTCCAGGACTCGAACCTGCGACCTTAGCTTCACACACACACGACTTAGCGCCACTCTCCACTACCAACTCGCCCTTGGGACTTTTTCATAAATCCCTTGCAACATTTATTTATTATACTCATTTTCAGTTTTGGCTCATTAAGCTTTTTAGCTTATTTCCAGCTTATTAAAATAAGCTGGTATACCCAATTTATTTTTTCTTAGGACCAGTATTGTTCAAAGTACTTTTCAGTATTTTTTTAGATTTTTATAAATTAGTTTAGTATTTTTAATAATATTTTTAGATTAAAAGTGTTTTTAATTCATAATAAATTAAATAAAAGTCAAAAAAATATAATTCTTTTTTTTAAAATTTTTTTATTAATCATTTAGGTCTTTTAAAAATTAAATTTGCTTTTCTAGGGTTAAAATTTGAAGTTTTAGGTTTTTAGGTTGCGTTTTAGAATCCCGTGAACGTTTTTTTCGTGCTTAAGTCGTTATTGCTTTATTTATTACTTTTCTTTATTTGTTATTTGCTTTATGTTTGTAGAAATTATAATCCAAATCAAAAATCTTAATCTATTCAAAATCTCGATTACAAACATCAATAAAAAGTTCAATTCACGCCTCGTCGGAACAAAAACGACCCGGGAAACGACTAGAAGGGGTTACTTTCGAAGTCGATACTTCCGGAATTATATTTTATTTGTGAGTTGGTTTTTCGCTTGTTAAAAGTGATTTGCCGGTTCGTCTATATTATATATATATACTATTGACAACGATCACACGCCAAGGCGGCTGAAACAGCTTAAAAATGGGCCAGACATAGTGGCAACTACACAACAAAGTTTTCACTCACTTTGAGCCCAAAAGTTCCTTCGTCTTAACTTCAAGCTCAATGTTTTCAGGATTTAAAGGTAATTTTGTTTTAGTTTTTCGTCATTCATATGTTAAGTCAGTTCAGAATGTCACAAAAAACAGAAATTAACGCCCAGCAGCAACGCGCGGGTAATCTTGCTTGTTTCTTTATAAACAAACGTCTCATCACTTTTCATTCATTCAATTCTATGGTTTTTTTCTTCCTGCCGACGCCAGAGTTGAAAAGGAGAAAAAGAGCAGCTAGCTTGGCTGCTTTATTCGGGTATAGGGTGAACCCTTCGAGATTTGCCACGGGGTTCAACTAGAAGATCAAGAGCATTATTTTAGAGTAATTTATACATGATTTCTTAACTCTTACAGTTTGATTTCAATTAATTATTTTTGATGATTTAATTGATTTCGGCTTAATTAGTTGATGATTGATATTTATTAGGCTTAATTGTTGTTCTTGTCATTTAATTTATTAATTTTCCTTCGTTTATTTATTTAATATTGCCATCTAATCATTGTTTTATTAGATATCCTTATAGCCTGTCATTGATCCCTGAGTTTTGGTAGTGTTGAGGGTGACTTAGATCCTGTTAGTTCTGTCATTAGGCGGACTAGTTGAACATAGAATTAGCAGGATACTAGGGTAGGTTTGCATCTATCGCTAGTGTAGGAATTAAACAAGTTACCGCCTCTGTCATATTAAACACTTAAAAAGCGCAGAAACTCTTTCAAAGAGGGTTCATAATCTATGTAGGTTATAAAGCAGGTCTTTAGGATAGTTGAAAATTAATCACTATAACTTGGATGCCCTACCTTTGTGACTTGCAGGGGATTTGGGATCGCATAAAGTATAGGTCAAACCTCAAATGCCAATTCGGGTCTGTTAATGTTAAAACTACTAGTAAAAATAGAATTAGACATTGCACTTGAGATCAAGATAATTAAACTTAGGATATTTAATTAGTTAAATGGGTCCATCTTCTTAGTAGCCTTCCACTGTACCATTTCCCTTGATTGATAAAACCTAATGAATTCATGTTATTTATCCTTTTGCAATCTAATAATCAGCCACCTTTAAAAAACATGACAATTAAAACTCAGATTTTAGACCGCCCTTTAGCTCTTGGGACGACCTCAGATTTACCAATTCTGCACTACACACGACCGGGTACTCTGCCCGTTAGTGCGTTGTAGACCATATGCGAATCGAGTTTTATAAATTTAAAACTTGGTAAATAATATTTAAAAGAAAACACGCATCAAGGTTTTGGCGTCGTTACCGGGGAGCTAAATAGGTTTTTAGTTTGAGTTTTTGTATATATTTTATTTCAGTATTTTTAATTTATTGTTATTTATTTTTCTTGTAAGAGCACAATCTACTCGTATCTTGTGTTTGATTTTCAGGAATCATGGAAATGGAGCCTAACATTGAGAACATGACTCTTAATGAGTACTTGGAGTATGAAGCTGAAAAAGAAAGGCAATTATGGAATAATGCTCGATCCAAAAGAAGTCCAACAAATTATGATGAGGCGGATTTTAACTCTTTTCACTGAAATAAGAGTAACACTTTTAACTATCCGTATTCTCATATCTTACCTCCTCCAAACCCTTGGTTCCTACCTTTTCAACCATATCCTGAGGATTATTTAGTATCTACCAATGTGAGCAACAATGTAGACATTGAAAGCATACTATAGCGGAATATAATCTATACGTTGCTAAACGAGGTCTAAAAAAATCCACTAAATAATCACTCCTATGGTCTCACACCCTAGTTTTTCGCTCAACCACCATACACACATAACAATCCTGTAGATAAGAAGGATTCCAGCTTTGATGAAATCTTGGATGACTTATTCAGAATAGGAGCTAAAAACCTGAAGCGACTGGGTCAAGAAAAAGTTCAGAATAGGTGTGATGATGACACATCTAGGGATACGAACCATGAAAGCGGCAATCGTCTTAACTTTCATATTTTTCACGCTACTAATAAATTTTTTAGTATTTGTGAACAAGATGTTGACTTAGAGGAGGATCAGGAGGAAGATGGTGATGATGAGGATATTTTTGATATTTGGGATATTACGATCAAGGACGTAGAATGGATTAGTTAATTTCTCACGCCTAACATTCTTGATGTTATAGACGATCTTATACAACCTTTGATCCCCAAAACCATACACACCACACCACCCGACAAAGATTATGTAACACCGACTACTAAATCAATATTGGATGATCTTTTGGAAGAATTCAGAGTCGAGATCTTGAATGTCACCATGGTTGACGAAGGGGCATAATGTAATCTTACTAAGGATTTAGAGGAGCTCGAAAGACTTCTCGCTAAAGACCCTCAATCACATTATACGAAGATAGGAGTGCATTCAGTTATCATTAAACCCGAGCCTTTCACTCATACTCAACTAATGAGTCTCTTATATGAAGTATTCAAAACATCTAAGTCATCAACTAAACCATATAAGGTAGATAGGGATATTACATCTCCTAAATGGTATGAATTCTGTTCATCACTTCCCTATTCTATAGCAAAATAACACCCGAATGGTGTCTATTACTACTTCCACCCACACTTGATCCCAAGTGAGGGGATGGACACCCTATTACCTAGTGAATACGGGTGGAGTCAAGCTAGTGACTCGAACAAAAACAAGCGCTTCGTGAGAGGCACCCTATGCCTATCTTTAATTTTATGTTTTGTTTTATTCCATTTCTACGTTTAGTTTAGTTTTGTGTGTTTCTTACTTGGTTTTGCAGGTTCTCACTACAAGGGGATGGAATTCTAGGTCTCATCGACTCGTTTTATGTGGTAAATTAATCGCTGTTATGCAGCAAGTTACGGCATAATTCTTTCTATGGTTACGCCAAAACTAGATCTAATAAAAATTTCAAATTTAACAAGCTACATAATTATGGCGTAACACATCCCATGGGTTACACAGTAAATTCCTACCTGCAAATCATTAAAATGTTTGAAATTTTTACAAAACCGTGTATATTGGTAAATGAACTTTGTGGGTATGTTCTCTGGAAACCCTCACGAGACTTCACTCATCCACTTGGGCTACCAAGGGGTTTAAAAGGCTTGTTGCATACGCTAAATGTAATCATAATTCCTATGAAAGTGAGTTAGGTTTTATTTTCTTTCCTGTATTGTTTTGTATATTATGTGCTATGGTGCTTTTTATCCATGTTTATGCATTTGGTATTAGTCTTTCTTGCAACTATATAGGTAATGCACATGGAGTGGTGCTAGGATGCTAATCAAGCTGCAAGGAATCGTCCCAAACCGGTGTAGTCGGATGCTATACAGGCTGATGGTGGATGTTGCTCAAGGAAGCAGACTTGGAGAATGGCTTAGAGCATGCTGTCTCTTCATCATACAAAGCAAATCCAGATGAGTCTTTCATTTTAATTCTACTCTTACTTTAGAAAATTTCATCTCCTAAATGTACAACATGGACATTGTACAAACCAAGTGGGAGGATGGGAGTAGAATTATCACTTGACTAATTTTTGCCTTCGATTTTCTAGTTTTCTTTGAAAAATGGTGCCAATTTTAAAATTTTGACATGTTTTTGTTACTAAACTAGAATAGATCTTTGTCGAATGCATATTTACCCTTTATTTCTATTGTTGAGGTTAAGTATGATGATTCTATTTTTATCCATTATACAAAAATCCACCAAAAATATGAGTGTGCAGGTAGTATTGTGACTTTAGAACTTGGTCTGTATATCATTTCGAGACCTAATTGATTAGCAGGAATAGATGGTTCAAGAAGGCAACATGTTAGGATTTTACCCTAAATAGCCCATATGTGTATTGTTTATCGACTTGTCACACTGACTTGTCGACCTCCCATGATAAAACCCTTTGTTGCTCATTTCTAGTGCAAGATACCCCTAGATCACCCTGTTGAGCCAATCCCTATTTGAACCCAAAAAATATATGTTTTGTTACACCATATCGCCTTAGTCAACTCTGTAGTCTATATTTTCTTTGTGTTAAAATCTCTGGCTACTTAAGTCCATGGTTCAGGAGAATGAGATTGGAAATTTTGCGCATTCATGGAAGACCTATCACTATTGATCTTTGAAGACTCCCCTGTATCAATACTTTCGATATTGTTCATCTCAAGTGGGGGGGATGTATGTACTATCATATGTTACATGGTCATTGTGTAAAAAAAAGTAGAATAAACTCCTGTAGCATATCCATGTTGGTTACGTGTTATAAAACCAACAAGTTATTCAAGATTATGAAGATGGTGCAACTATAAGCCATATGTATGATTTTAAAGGTTGGGATAGTTTGATCTGCTCATCCTTTCAAAGCAGAAGTTCATTGTTATATCCGATATTAGCCCATTATTGTTATGAAGATCATATTTTAGAGCCTTGATACTTGGACTTATGGATGGACAGTAGCCGGTTATGATAGCCTTAGTTTATTTAGACTATTTGTTTTTTGTTTTATTTATCATAAATTAAATGTGTATCCCATGTCTTATCATACCCTTTTAAATGATTCTAGCCATTATCCTGCTCGAGTTAAGGAATTGAACAATCACATGTGTCTCGGTTATGGATTTGGGCGAGCATGTGTGGGTTGTCGCCTTTTCTGGATCAGAGGTATCAGATAGAGTCAATTACTTGTTCAAACCCGTATATGTCACCCATGTTGCCTTTAAGAGCTCTTTAGACCCTAATTCCAACTGGTTCAGATTTGTGTACTTTTCAAGCTTATGATAGAATACATGCTATGACAATGTAGTTGAGCGATCACCCAGAAAATGAAACACTTAGACTAGTTTGAGAGTTGAGTGATTTTTGATCCCCTTTTCGTGAGGTGTTCGTCTTTGATGTTTCTAGCATAAGTAAAATATAAATTCATTTTTCTGAGTTAAATTGGGGAGATCTTTTTATGAATTATTCTAACAGGTCTACTTGAGGGCAATTAGAAGTCAAATGGAGAGATATTTGATAACATCAAATAGTTAAACTTTTATATATCAAATTCCCGCATTTATTGCCTTGCTTTATTTATTGCCTTCTTTATATTAGTTTTATATGAATTTGATACTTAATTCGTTTATATTTCGAATTCAGGTAATAAAAGGCATTGGAACAAAAAGATGTGAGAAATGGCCAAAAGTAGTACCAATACTAATTTATATAGTAGAGGTACTAAATTTATTGGATGACTACTATATTTCTCCAGGAAGCAACTTAGGAGCCAAATGAAGAATAGTACCACTACTATATTATTTAGTAGGGGTACTATATTTTTAAAGATAAAACGATCGATGATTAACAAGCTTAGAAGAATTACGGCGTAACTGGTCTGCATGAGTTACACCGTAATTAATCATTTAGGTAGAAGATATTATGCTAACGAAGCATTACGGCGTAACCGGCCCACATGAGTTACGCCGTAATTACTCATTGCTGGAAAGATTATTATGCTGACAAGGAGTTACGGCGTAACCGTCCCGCATGAGTTACGCCGTATTTATTTTTATACTAAAAGAAGGAATGTTGCGTGAGAAGCGTTATGGCGTAACTCGATCGGTGCGGTTACGCCGTAACTATGACTCAATATAGGGGCTAAAAGTGCTATTTTCTTATTATGTTACAAGGACTTCACTTATTACATCTAGAACAACGAGGGACTAGAAGCGTCAAAGTTCCAAACTATCTAATTACTATATAAACAAATGTGGGTCATCACTTTTCATTCATTCAATTATGTGGTTTTCTTCTTCCCGCCGACGCAAGAGACAAAAAAGAGAAAAAGAGCAGCTAGCTTGGCTGCTTTAGTCGGGTATAGGGCGAACCCTTTGGGGTTCATCACGGGGTCCAACTAGAAGATCAGGAGCACTATTTTAGCGTGATTTGTACATGATTTCTCAACTCTTACAGTTTAATTTCGATTAAATATTATTGATGATTTATTTGATTTCTGCTTAATTGGTTGATGATTGATATTTTTATGCTTAATTGTTGTTCTTGTCATTTAATTTATTAATTGTTCCTTCGTTTATTTATTTAATATTGCCATCTGATCATTGATTTATTAGGTATCCTTATAGCCTGTCATTGATCCCTGAGTTTTGGTAGTGTTGAGGGTGGCTTAGATCCTGTTAGTTCTGTCATTAGGCGGACTAGTTGAACATGGAATTAGCAGGGTACTAGGATAGGTTTGCATCTATTGCTAGTGTAGGAATTAAATAAGTTACCGTCTCTGTCACAGTTAAAAAACACATGAACTCTTTCAGAGAGGGTTTATAATCTATTTAGATTATAGAACATGTCTTTAGGATAGTTGGTAATTAATCACTACAACTTGGATGTCCTACCTTTGTGACTTGCAGAGGATTCGGGATCGCAGGAAGTATAGGACATACCTCAAATGCCAATCGGGTCTGTTGATGTTAGAACCACTAGTAAAATGAGAATTAGACATTGCACTTGAGATCAAGATAATTAAACTTAGGATATTTAATTAGTTAAATGGGTCCATCTTCTTAGTAGCCTTCCACTATACCATTTCCCTTGATTGGTAAAACCTATTGAATTCTTGTTATTTATCCTCTTGCAATCTAATAACAAGCCATCTTTCAAAAACGTGACAATTAAAAATTAGATTTTAGACCGCCCTTTAGCTCTTGGGACGACCTTGGATTTATCAAACCTGCACTACACACGACCGGGTACTTAGCCCGTTAGTACGTTGGAGACCATAGGTGAATCGAGTTTTATAAATTTAAAACTTGGTAAACAATATTTAAAAGAATACGCATAAAAAATATGAATAAATTAGGTTTTAAATGTATTTTTCATTGATATAATTTTCATCAAGTATTATATAACAAAAAAGATATATATTGAAGGTCAAAGTTGAACCAATTTGACTCTGAAAAGTCAAACTAGACACTTATTTTGGGACGAAAGGAGTACTTAATATGACGAAGCTACAATTATAACTAAGATATCATTGAAATTGTCGTATAATTCTTTGTATGTTATTTTTATCATTTCTTTAGATCTTTATATCATTTTTTCATTTAAATTAGTTAAATCGACAAACCACCAATCTTATTCACCGTTTGAGTTATTTACTTAAACAAGTTAAACGGATCATAAACGGGTTACACGTTTTATACAGGTTTGGGTTAGGGTTGAGTTTCTTGACACGATCAATAAATGGGTCGTGTTTGGGTAGAGGTTATAATAACTCGCAAACCTGAACAGGTCAACAAGAACTCGACTTGATTGCCACCCCTAGTTGGAACTAACCTTGCAATGAACAGATAAACTCATGGACTATTTCCATAAGTTTCTGAAAAATATATATTAAACTTTAACATTTTTTTATAAAATCGTAGGTATGTCAGAAGCATTGCAATATTTGGCTCGTTTTGTTCGCAATTCGACGATCTTGTTGTCCTACCTTAATCTATATCACAACCTAATCTATACCGAATCTAGAGAGAGATGAGTTTTAGAGAGGGAAACACAAAAGATAAAATAGAATGGAAGGATGTATTGTTTTGAAACAAATGACAACCAACACCCTCTTAACATGCTAGGAGGGTGAAATTTATAATCTAAGGCCATGGATGGCTCATGGGTTTTAGTACTTGGGCCGAGCTTAGTTTTGAATGGGCTAAGAGCCCAAAACACGAACAATGTTAGACTATAGTCTAAGCCCGTTAAACCTGACTAGCCTATTACAAACTAAGTCTGTCAACGACTAAGATAACTGATTACATTCTTGTTTGACTTTAATATTTCTAAGGCTAACAATCTTCCCCAATGGAGAGGTTATCTTGATTTGACTTTTATGCTTTCCCTTCTTTGGTCTTGTCTTCTTATTTTGTTGTTTGTAATGACTTTGTTCCTTCATGCTTCATGATCTTGATCTTGAGTATTCGTCTTTAGACTTTGAGTTCTTAAGATCTTTAATCGTACATCATCTCCTTGTCTTGAATCATCTTGATTTGACTTTCTTGATTAACTTGTGCTTTTGACCGACATGCTCATACTTGTCTTAAAAGCTTGTATTTCCTTTTCTTCATCAAGGTTAACAATCTCCCATATCGAATGTTTCTAAGGCTAGCAATTTCCCTATAAAATGATTCTTTGTTTGAATTTGAAGATCTTTAATGATGAGGAATTTCGTGATTATCAGAGTTACAAAAGAGTATTATGACTTGAACTTGAGCTTTCTGACCGAATACATTCTTGTTTAGTAGCAACAATCTTGATGCTGAATGTTAGACTTTTAAAGCTTAAGTATGAGCACGTGGTTATGAATGTAACTTTTCTAAAATGAAGTTGTTAATTCATTGTCTTAACCTGCATTTAAATGTTAGTGATAAACCGCATATATGGATGAATATGGCTTTGTCATTCGTCGAAGTTTGGTAATGTTAACCTCCTGTTTCATGAGGACCGACCGATGATCATGTATATTTAATTTAGAAGAATCTCCTTGACCGGGTTTCCAGCTAGAAGTGTCAGATCCTTTAACACTGATGCATTAGATTCACCGTACTAGCTTGTTCTCATTACCGAAACGCCACAAAGCAGACAACACGATATGAGTGAATTAGTTAGTTACTATCTTATTGATTATGTCATCAATTCATATACTGGACCAAAATCGATATCCAGTTAACACAAGCTTGATTCATATAGAATCTTGCAAGTCACCTACCGCAATGTTGTTTGATGATGACACTGGAAGGATTTTCATTCGCCAATGTGAAACTAAAGAGTATCACTTTGAATGTTCTAGAAAGATCACAAGGATAATGCGTAGGACTCTTTTTATAACTTGTGAACTTATAGGTGTTCAACAAGTGTATTTTGACATTGTGTCCTAATGAGATTTATATTGTTGATCTCTTTTGGCTCTAGACTCAGTTTGTGCACTTTGGTTTTAGTAATCGGAGGCTAGAGCTGACTGCCACCTATTCAGTATCAACAATCTCGGAGTGAGATGTCAATAGATAACATGTTTATCTCAGTGACAAGTGAGACAAGTATCTTTTGAGAGAAACTTGAATGGCTGGGAAGGGTTGTGCATTGCATCACTGGGTACATGACGACTTTCTTCAATACCAGAAATCATCTTTGTCATTCTGATAGATTATGTATTGACCTAGTTTTTGCCTAAGCTCTGTGGAGGGCTTCTTTTTTTTCACCTTTTATCCATACAAATCTTGTTCATTCTTCAACCCCTTCAATGTTTACCAAGACATCATTACTATCACCATGTTGTGATTGTTCCGATGATAACTCATGTCTTAGTCAACATTTTCTCTTATTCTCATTCATCTCCAATCATACATAAGGGCTTCTAATCTAACTATTGGAATGTCCATGGGTAGATCCCTCTAGTTCTGGTTGGATCATAGGACTTATACCTAACCTTAACCACCTTATGACTTCATCGACGTCGTGAGTTAATCGGTTGTTGGGTATAATGATCGAAACCATAAAATCATTGAAAAGCAATCAAAGTGTTTGATAGAAATCAAGATGTTTTTAACACTTTGGGAGTTTTACTTTTTGAAATACCCCCATACACATGTGCATCGATATTCAAAATTGTTTCGCAGATGTGGGTAGAAGTTGTGCATTTAGAGTCTTAAAGATCACATTCTTCTGTATCACATTTTAATTACATTTTCTCCCCTTGTTGAAAATAATAATTCTTTTAGTATTTTAGATACCAATTGATTAAAATTTGTGACATGAAAAGTTTCACGAGGAGAAAAATGTTTCTATAGCATGAATCTGTGGAACATTTTACTGATTGCTCCCCTTTAATAATATATGGATGATACCAGTTGATGAAAACATTTGACACCACAGGATAAAAATGACATGACACCACAAATAAGTTGAAGATGGGATTAGATGCCTTGGTTATACCACACAGAGTACGAGTACTAGTATGCTAAACCGTTCATCAGTGGACGTTATCCGTGGATAAACGTAAGAGTATGTGAACATACCCAGGTGCATAGTGGTGCTGGAGAAATAAGCACACAATTTTGAAATGACATTGATAACGTCTTGAAAAATTATGCTCAGTCTCCACGTGTATTTAACACTAAACTTCCACATTTAAAATCCACTAAATGTTTTTGGATACATAAAAATGACATTTATGAGATGTATCCATAAACATTAAAAGGCTTTTGGTTTTAAAAGCTCTCCCTCAAAAATTGATCCACATAAATATGACATTTTTTAGTACCACAATTTTGAGAAATTATCTGAGGAAGGGAGTG
>BQNB010114107.1:0-21815 GCA_026074375.1 Tanacetum coccineum
TTTGCTATTTTTGGTCTGTTTTGGGTTTAATTGGGTTATTTTAGGTACAAACGGATATGTGTATTCTACACTTATCAAATTTCCTAACATATAATCTACACAATCTTCACCGGTCATAACTTATATATTTTTTTTAGACAAAAGCTAGTGCAAATCCTCAAAGATCATAACTTATACACTAACATGTCAAAACCTAAAGTCAATCCTCACAGGTCATAACTTAGGTACAACAAGTCGAAGCCTATAGCTCTGATACCATAATTGTAACACCCCGCCCCGAAACGGGCCCGAATGTCACATTTACGAAACCAAAACATATGTAAGCAGAAGACTTTACTAAAAATGGTTGGCAAAATTACACCACTTATTAAGGCAATATAAAATCTAAAACATAATCATTGTCTAAGCAAACAGTAAATCCCATATTATAATAGCTAATCAACTTCTAGTGTAGATCTGGTATGTTAATCCTCAGGGTAATTTGATATGAGCTCCTATGCACTCTTCACTCAAAAGTTCAATGAACAGATATAAGCAAAACATTAGATCAAGTATACATAAGTAAACGAAATGGAAACATCATAACCTGGGTAACAAAGATCTCATATCATAAGAGCTGAACGAAATAAGTAGCAAAATAAAATGGATAGCCAAACGAAATAGGTAACCAAACGAATTAGGTATCCAAACGAAACATATAGAAATGCCCTCACGAGCTCAAAACAAAAGTCTAAAGCATGCCACACGCTTAGACTAAATAATCATATGTATATCATAGCAAGTTGTACAAAGGAGTTGCAATCTCCACATGTACCAAACACAAAATATGCAATGGGGAGTTGGCAACACACTAAGCCATGCACCAAAACAAAACTAAACAAAGTACCTAGGATGCATCCATATGCTCCTTACAAATCAAATCATATATAGCCAAGTGCATAATAGAGCACACAAAATAAAAGGGAACGATGTGGACTGATCACACCACCACAAATAGTGTCACACCATTGGTGCCTCAATAACGTGGTCATGGTACCTCCATGGCTAGTTAGCTCGGGCATCGAAACAGAACAAATGGTTCATATAGCATATCAAAACAAATATAATATGTCAACAAGGTCATGTCTGAACAAAACGAATAAATTTATATCAAGGCAATGTCAAATGGATCATGTGTCAAACGAGTTCCAAGGGTTCAATGAGATTATCAAATAAGGTAGCAAACGAATAGCGGGTAACAAATAATTGATTCAAATGAGCAAAAAGATACGGATCAAATGTCACAAAATCCTTAAAAGAAAGGATAGAGTATCTGTACCTTAAGAGTAATTCAACGCGTATCCGAAAACACAACTTACTCTTTCTTCGAATTATCTACATAAGTTAAAGGACAAATAATTATTAACATTAATTATTTTGAATGTTTATTCATTATACGTGACCTCTTAGTTTAATATAATCAATTGCAACAAGATAGAGTTACGTTTACTTTTCTTTATATTCATGTTAAGGATTTGTGATATATATAACTTCAATTTTAAATAATAAAGCATGATTCTTTTAATGTTTTGACTTATATATCTTCTAAGCCACTTACATCTCTTCATAGCTCTCATTAGATACGAAACTAGCTAGCTTTGATATATATAAGCGAACCTTAGTTGTGTTAGATTGAAATATGCTTAACAGCTTGTTGAAATTTTAGTATGTTAGATCAAGTTTAAAGATTTGGTTGATGATACTGTCATAATAAAACCAATTCAAAGCATCCTTAATACTTTTAAGCTCTTCATACTTGATATTTATAAAATCATATAACGTAGGCCATTATGGAGCAGATTTTAAGATTTCCATTTTCAAAATATTAAAGTTATTCATGTATTAATATTATTACCTTACTAAAGAGCCATTTATTTGCAAAACTTCCTTTTTCATAGTTCATGCAATATTCATTTTATAAGCCCATGTAATGATCTACGTTAGAACGTGTATATAATGCATATATATTAACAAAATAAGGATGAATGGTAGATCACAATCGAATTTACACCTTATCAGAGACTAAACGAAATAGGTCGAAGCCAAAACAATAACATGAACACATGCACCAGATTTAACGGGACACAACCGAATCTAATCAAACACGAACACCTAACCGCGTACTAGTCATAAACTATACTCCTCCAACTAAATGAAACTACAAAACTAAAACATACCCTCAACACTACCGATCAAAATCAACCCCGAGTAGACTCTTACCATCAGACAGACCTGGCATCACAACAAACTTGAATTTAGCGAGTATTCTGCGTTTTTAATCTTTTCAAATGGTAGTTTTTAGTTTAAGAGATACTAAATAATTATGTCATGGTAGGGATGGCGTTATATATAGACATGGGGTAATATAATGCTTCCTATTAAACGTATGACTTAGAGCGGAGGAAAGATTTGGTATGATTCATTTAACCGGGTATTGGTGATAGGCAAATCTCCTATTTTTTAGATATTATGAAGAGAGTGTGAGGCGTGTAATATATTAGAGGCGATGAAGTATATGGACAAACATAATATGGTTGCATCGTTATCATTAGAGTATAATTGTCAACGAGATTCTAGTATCTTCTATCTCCTCTCTCTTCCGACTAACAGTAAGCGACCACTACAACCACAAGATCAATGCTCAAACCCCTCAACACTTAACAGAAAGTACGTTTTGAGGAGAGATGGAGGGGGGGGGCTGGCATTATCATAAACTGATGGAGTGGGAGTAGTTAACTTGTACTGAATTAAGTATTTGTTTTTTGAATGATACGGCATTGGGTGACCGAGAAAATTCAGACATTGAAAACTCCTTATAAAATAAAAAAGTCAAACAGTAAAAACGTCAAACATACAACGTCATGTTAATTATTTATTTGTATCATCAAAATACGTATTAATAATACTACTATTATGCCTATATTTTATTATTGGTATTATACTGATCTTATTTGGTATTTGGATAATGGAACTGTAAGCAGTTGTATTAAATAATAAACTGACATACATGGTATGATCGTTTTCATTTATACTAATGTGTTCTATATTTGCATGTTTAAATCCTTGAATATATCTATTTATTCTAAACTATGTCCATTGCTAATTAACAATATGGGAATATTGTTAAGATAAGACCAATGTGAGTGTTTGGTTGTATACTGAAGAATATGTAAAGATGATTCTACCAAGTTCATATGTTATTTAATGAGGTTGAATATTAGATACCCCACCTATGTTAATCATTTTATGAATTGGCGCCATTGGGTGCATTACACATGGTGAAAGTTATGTTTATCCTCATACTTGAGATGCAAGCAGGTTTTGCGTGTATGGATAGAATTTATTGATTATAGTCTACCGCTATACTGTCAAAAGGTAGTTATAAGGACTACTTTCAGAAATGTATTAAAATACATGACGGACACTTGTAGTCAAAACAGAATTTTTTCCTCTACGTGTGTAGGAGTTAGATACTTAGTGGGCCCCTCGTTGAGTTGATCAGATGTTTGTGTGGCCACACCCAAAGTGTAGTTAAGATGATTCTTTTACATTTGGTAATCTAGATCAATACAGATGCGAGAAACAGAATCGTTAAACTATGGAATGACTTTTGATCCATATTCATATTTAACATTGTATCTGAAATAAAAAGATAGGACTAATTGGAACTATAAATGGCTGAGATGTTTACTGAAACCATACTCATGTATTTCTGAGAGCCTTGATGATGTTGCTAGACTATTCGTCAATGTCAGTATGTTATATTCTATGACTGACATTCGCAAGTGGGAGCTGTTGGGATATGCTCATGTCATATGGATATTTATACGGCTGGGAATACGCGAGCCTACGAGGGTCACACACATATACACTTAGATATCACCCTATTAGTATATATATATACAATAATATAAGTGATATATTATTGATTATATATGATTATTAAAACTCAGATTCAATATAGTAATATACAAGTGTATATTTAATTATATATATATATGATAATATAAGTGTATATTTATTATGTATATTAATATTCCAACGATAGAATACTAACGGTCGTTAATTAGTTCGTTTATGAATAATTAACTATAAGGCTTTCTAATTAATGGGTAACTAAAAGTGATTATCCATAAATATTAGAAAAGTCAAAAAGTCAACACCAAGGGTGTGTTTGGTACTTTGGGGCCAGTTATGGTGAAAGAAAAAGGAAAACCAAAAGTGTCAATATTAGGTAGTTTTTTGCCAAAGCTATGTAACCCTAATCCTAACACTATAGAGGATCCCTAAACCTCAATCTGATCGCTTCCTCTTCTTCTCTTGTGTAAGTCGAACAAAACAAACACCCTTTAGAGTTTTGGTTTTTTTGATTACTTCTTATATTCTTCGTATGTTGGTTCGTGGAACTAGCATTCGGGTGGTATTAGTTAACGTGTAGTGTGGATACACGTAGAGGTTACTTATTTTAGTAACTTGGAAGGTTTCAAGGTCGCATGGTATTTATAAATACACATGCGTATAAAAAAAAGCTCCGGTTCTTCACGTAGCTTGATTGTTATTCGGTATGTTTTCTGTTTTATGTTTTATATTAATTATAAGTTCTATATGAGTTTATTTCCGTTGCGTAGCTCGTATAATATTAATGTAATATTAGGGTTAATTTAGATAACGATTTTCAACAGGTTTAAGATAATATCTCTTATTACATTTTGATATAATCTCAAAGCTAGACAAATAAGAATCCAATTTCTTATCCATACTCGAAAACTTATTAAAGAATTATCTTACCTTTCTCTTCTGTCAGTCTTTGAAGTTTCCTTTCTTTGAAAACCAAAGATGAAGCTAGAATGTGGAGTACGGAATTATCATGCTTCCCAATTCCACTAGCATAAAAGAGTTTATGCAACTCTTGAGAGATTCTATAGTTCCTGAGCTTGATAGATTCTATAGTTTCTGAGCTACCCTAATTTGATGAGAATGAGGGAAGAAGTCCTTAGCTATTCTGTTGGCCTATAATAAGAAAGGTTCATCAAGACTCACAAATTACCCTCGATCTTTTCAATCCCTCTAATAGAGAATTCTTAGCCTTCGTCTTAGAAACTGAGCTCAAAATATCAATCATAATTTGAATAATGAATTGATATATATTCTAAAACTTTCTTGACCCTCACAAACACTCTTTTTAAAGAAAAACAAATAAAGATTTTCATAGTGTGTTCGATTAATCCTAAGACTAGTTGGAAGGTGAGGTTGATGAATAATGACAAGTTAATTTCTTACTTCAAGATTGTCATATATTTTGCGTGTGCGAAAAACTATTTGTTGTTATGTATGGTATTCATAGTTTTTGACATTTTATAAGTATATAAATGATTTTCCTAACCATTTTTATACAACACTCATCTTTTGTAAAATACTATATGTTTATAAAAAGAATGTAATTATGTGTGTGCGTGTGTTGGAACAATGCAATCACAAGCAAGGTTTAAAAAATACATTTTCTTTTACTTAATTACTAATGTATTGGTACAATCTTTTATTTTTTTTAACCAACCTATGGTCAAACAAGTCAAGATGATGAAAAGATTTAGACATCTTGTTGGAAAAGAGTTAACGTGTTGAAAATATTTTGGTGACGGGTTTTAACATATGATCTAATGACAATATTTTCCCACACACTTGACAAACTATTGAACTTTTATTCCTAAGTAAGTTACTACACTCAAAATGATTTACAAGATGTTTATGTAACACTTGTAAATATAGCGATCTATGCCTATATGCAATGCACAAACAATTTCGTAACTTAACGCAAGATATCTAGTGTAATTCCTATTAGGCATAATCCGAAAACTAGTTACAAATAAATAGTGTACATGGCATATGTGTTTAGATATATAAGTAGCTCAATTACAAGTAGCAATTCCCACTTAGTAATATCTATTAACGAAATTAAGATACAAGTAAATACACATAATCATTTAGCATACACATAAAGATATTCGTCTTCATTTTGTGTATTAGATACAACTATGTATACTTAGCTCGCTTTCATTTGAAAATAAAATAGTTTCCTCCCCATTTCAAAATCTAATTAAGATCAATATTTTGAAAAGATAAATCCACTATTTTTCAAAGATACATTAATTAGAAATGCCCGACTCGAAGGAAAATGTAAAATACAAGTTTTAGGTTAAAACGTAATTCAAAGTTTTGACCATTATGTAGTATTTTGTATTTCTGACTTATTTAAGTTTAAAATGAAGTCTTGGAAGAGTTTCTAAAAGAAACTAGACTTAATTCCCTTTAAAATTGCGGGTTGCACGACTTCTACGGACTTACGGTTGATTTTATATGAATTTTCGAAGGTTGTCAAATTCTGATGAAATAGATAGACGGCCCTCGGAAAGGCGACGGCTCCCAGATATATTAGGGGCCCGCCCGAACATTTAGGGGACGCCACCAGTGACCCAAAAACACGCTTTTTGTATAAAATCATTTAGTGACTTAATGGAAGGATGTAGGACTTCCGAAAGTTGTTCCAGCACATAAAATACATGTTTTAGACGATATTTCTACTCTTACGACTTAGACAAACATATGTTGACACTTCCAAGCTCTTTTGAGAAGATTTTCATTCATGCTAGTATACGAAGTATATTTAATAACAAAACTAGTACGAATCAAGCAACAAAACAATTTTCATATTCAATCCCCCTTTATGGGTAATTTGATACATGAATCGTACTCTATTTTAAAACCCATTTGTTTTGAAAACTAGAGCGACGTGGCTCCTGATACCAATTGTGGAAACCGTTGAGGGGGGTGAATACGTTTCCCTTCAAAAACTTTACATCTTTTGTAACAATTATTACATCACTCTCTGTCGGCGGTCCTATAAATATATGGGGGCCGCCTAGTACATCAGGGAGCCGCCTGATTTAAAGGGACCGCCTCCAGAATAGGTTTTCAGACTAAATATTTTGTATCAAGTCACCAATCAAGTTTGACGCAATATGAGAAGTGTCGATAATATATTTACAATAATTGGCGCATATTCTACCAATATATCCACACTCACAATGTTTACTACAAAGAGCTACACAACCATGACTAACACAACATACACAACAATTCACACAATCATAAGCACGATGCAAGTGTAAAAGTAAAGCTATAAATGTAAAGATATAAGTAAAGAGAAAGGTAAAAGAAAATGCAAACCAGACACGGTGATTTATAGTGGTTCGGTCACAAAGCTCCTCTTCGCCCTACTCCACTCCCTGAGTATCCAACTCGAGAGTTACTTCACTAATCAACAAGCTCCCTTTCGGCGAAGAAAACCTTATAACATTGCCTACATTATATTCTGACACTAAGCTAGATGTCGAGTCCTTCTTCGGGTATAACCAAACCCATTATGTTTTATGGCCCAACATAACAAACCTTGTGTTTTATGGCCTAAACACATAAACCACGTCGCTTACAATATTTTCGACACTAAGCTAAATGTCGAGTCCTAATCTTAGCTAGAACCAATCTACCACTTCACCAATGTATTTTGAGGCCTAAAATACTAACTGACACATGAACACTACTTTCGGATTTATACACTATCCGGATCTACACAAATACATAAGAGTTACAATATAGAAATCAAATCTACTCTATGACATACAAGTGATCAAATGTAATCACTTCTATGTACCTGATATGTCATTGTGAGTAGGTAATTTATGTATCAAGTTTTACTATTTATATTTTGCCGACTTTACCTAAAAACAACACTAACGGGCAGTGTACCCGATCTGATGTAGCTTCATTGGTAAGTAGGGTGTCGATCACTAAGAGCGAGAGTGTTAATATCTAATTTATCAGTATTTGTAACACCCCCAAATAGGGTCGCAGCGGAATATAGGTTAGGGGTGATACTTCATAGATCAATAGCACAAGATATATACAGAACGACCATTAAAAGTTGATTAAAATTGATACATTGGATTTAGCAAATTGTTTGTTACAAAAGCCCGAAACTTAACTTGTTCATTGTTAATTATACAAAGATTTTAGTTCATAACAAATGTTTTCCCTAAAATGTAATGCAACCAAATCTTTAAACATGTGACATCCAAATATAACCATCAATGTATCCCCTTGCACCTCGTGCCTTATTGACCTCTTGAAAAACATTGCTTTAAAACACCAATAATAATGTTGGTGAATTCATAGGTTTGTAAAATATATAAGTGTAGGACCGCAAGATTTCCCCCGTGATAATACATCAAATGCAAACATCACAAAAAATGTCATTATGTTTCCCTAAGCTCATGATACTGAATTGCAATATAAAATTGCCTACATTGCCCTTGATGATGTTCAACATGGAAATCCGACATGGTATACGTTCATTCTCGATGATAGCTAATTACCCAAACGGGGACGCCCCCTAAATAGATCTATTTATAACATTTGCGCTTACAATCCAGTAATTTAACAGTTCTTGATAATGGGCTCATTGGGTATTGTTACCTAGGCAAACATGTAATCATAATATAAAAATGTCCACTTGCGTCTAATTGTAAAAACATGCATATGTTTCTCACCCCAAAACTTGTAAATCATTGTAATTGTAAAACATGGGGCGATGAACTCACCTTGAGTGAATGATAACAAATATATCACAGAAAATATGTCACGATAATGACCGAATGCAACCTAATTAATTATAGGCCGTATGAGTACTAAGCACTTTGATTAACTAACACCATATATAATTCTATATAGCTACATCACCGTCTAATTGCGTTTATGAAATCATATTTATAATATAAAAACGTTTATAAATATCTCTTTAGTAAAAATGGCGTAACTTTATCGTTTTAAGCCAGTTTCTTACGTTTCTTATGTCCACGTTCTCGTATTAAGACGACGTATTAAAATATTACATTTTAAATATTTGATTCCCATGGTGAACAGTGGTTTTTACTGTTCATATACTTGTAAGAAACAGCTCTAACGTTTTCCAACACTTTGAAAAGTCCAACATATCTGGGATTTAGCTTCCCTCATTTGCCAAAACGTACTACTCTTTTCCAAGGTAAAACCTTGAGCATAACTCTATCTCCAACTTGAAATTTCATCAGCTTACGCTTTAAGTCGGCGTAACTCTTTTGCCTATCACGGCAACTTGCATTCTTTGCTTGATCTGGATGATCTTCTCTATCGTTTCTTGAACTATTTCCGGACCGGTGAGTTGAACTTGTCCAACCTCGGCCCAACACACAGGTAAACGACACTTTCGAGCGTAAAGTGCTTCAAATGGTGCAGCCTTGATGCTAGCGTGATAGCTATTGTTATACGAGAGCTCGACTAATGGCAAATGGTTAACCCAACCCTTTCCAAAGTCGATCGCATAAGCACGCAGCATATCCTCGAGAGTTTGAATAGTCCTCTCGCTTTGCCCGTCAGTCTGCGAATGATATGCAGTACTCATATCCAAATTCGTACCCAAGGCCTTCTGAAGTGACCTCTAGAAATTTGACGCAAACCTAGGGTCGCGATCACAAATGATTGAGACAGGTATCCCATGCCTCATGAACACCTCTTTCAGGTACATCCTTGCTAACTTTTCCATGGGATCAGTTTCCCTTATTGGTACAAAGATGGCAGA
Source organism: Tanacetum coccineum (assembly GCA_026074375.1). NCBI lineage: Eukaryota > Viridiplantae > Streptophyta > Magnoliopsida > Asterales > Asteraceae > Tanacetum > Tanacetum coccineum. Next base: position 9,710 of record BQNB010114107.1, read on the forward strand.
TTTAGTAAGTCGATCAACAATCACCCAAATGGTGTTGTAGCCTTGTGACGACTTAGGAAGTTTTATGACAAAATCCATAGTGATATTGTCTCACTTCCATTGAGGTATATCGAGTTGCACCAACAATCCGGATGACCTTTGGTGTTCAGCCTTGACCTTAGCACAAGTCAAACATTTGCTAACATAGGTGGCGATGTCGGCCTTCATATTGGGCCACCAATATAGATTCTTCATGTCTTGATACATCTTGTTAGAATCCGAATAGATAGAGTATTTTGACTTGTGGGACTCATGCATGATCACAGTCCTCAGGTCGCCATAACATGGTAACTAACTCCTGCCATTTAAGCATAGAGTTCCATCTGCGCAGGGTTTCAACTTTTCCATTCTAGGTTTCTCTGGATCCTTTGAATTTTTTTAATCAACATACCTCTTGTTCTTAGCCTGACATTTAGCAAGAGTGCTAATCTTTTTGTCTATTAGTTTGGTTGCAAATTTAATTGCATCTTGCATTGTCTTAGGCTTAGATGCCATCACCCTTCCATGAATCATGTCCACACGGTTCTGAAACTTCACTATTGGACACTCACTCTTGTAGTGTCTCAGACTTCCACACTCATAACAGGTGTGAGTTCGTTGATTCCTAGCAGCAACAGGTGTTCTATAATTTTGGGTTATGTGGCCAACCTTCTTGCAATTTCTGCACTTTACAGTGCACGGTCTATTATGGTGAAATTTACACTGGTTGCACAGAGGTAGAGATCCAGCATATGCCTTCTTGTTGGTTGACCTAGTAGTGTGCGCTCTAGGAACCTTATGCCCTTTGTTTTGTTGGCTCGAGCTTCCATTGTGGTTACCTTCCCACTTCCTCTTGTTGCTAGCATTCTCTTCTACCTTGTCTTCTTGTTGTTTGGTTTGGCTCACTGACTTGCGGGCCATGTTGGTTTTTGTCTCATAAATAGCAATAGCCTCGATAGCATTAGCCACTCGCTAGGCTACAACCCGCTCGATTTCCTCAACATCCATCCCTTGATTTACAGTTGTCATTGTTCTTCAAAGTTGAAAGAGTAATAAGATAATATTAGTTTAGTTATCCTAGTCGTGCTCCAAAAATAGAGTGTTGCGAGACGAAGTATGGTAAATATGAATATGCGCTCATGGCATAGATGAATGATGATAAGATATCATATTTGATAGCTTAATGTTTAGGTAGCGTTTAGGACCTACGAGCTTATAGTACTACCTTGCCTAAAGAAATGTTCCAATATATATATAAATAACCCTTATATAAATAATTGTAAAGTATGTGTGAAAGAATGTAATAACATCTATGTATATATATGTAAGACCCTTATAGTAATGTACGTACTATAATATGAACACGTATATGAATCATGTAAGCATCTAGTAAAACTAACTAATGCAAACAAGTAGTGTATGTATGTCCTGTGAAACCACTTTTGTATGAATGCAATGTTTGAAAACAGTTATAGTCCAGCAAAACATTTGACCTAGTTATCTATAACCTTGGCTCTTGATACCAATCTGTAACACCCCCAAATTGGGTCGCAGCGGAATATGGGTTGGGGTGATACTTCATAGATCAATAGCACAAGATATATACAGAACGACCATTAAAAGTCATTTAAAACTGATACATTGGATTTAGCAAATTGTTTGTTACAAAAAGCCCAAAACTTAACTTGTTCATTGTTAATTATACAAAGATTTCAGTTCATAACAAATATTTTCCCTAAAATGTAATGCAACCAAATCTTTAAGCATGTGACATCCAAATATAACCATCAATGTATCCCCTTGCACCTCGTGCCTTATTGACCTACTGAAAAACATTACTTTAAAACGTCAACAATAATATTGGTGAATTCATAGGTTTGTAAAATATATAAGTGTAGGACCGCAAGATTTCCCTCGTGATAATACATCAAATGCAAACATCACAAAAATGTCATTACGTTTCCCTAAGCTCATGATACTAAAGCTCGACATATATGAATTGCAATATAAAATTGCCTACATTGCCCTTGATGATGTTCAACCCGGAACATCCCAAATCCGAAATAGTATACATTCGTTCCCGGTGATAGCTAATCACCCGAACAGGGGCGTCACCCCCAAATAGATCTATTTATAACATTCGCGCTTACAATCCAGTAATTTAACAGTTCATGATAATGGGCTCATTGGGTATTGTTACCTAGGAAAACACGTTACCATAATATAAAAATGTCCACTTGCGTCTAATTGTAAAAACATGCATATGTTTTTCACCCCAAAACTTGTAAATCGTTGTAATTGTAAAACATGAGGCTATGAACTCACCTTGTGTTAATGAATATCAAGTATATCACAGAAAATGCGTCAGATAAACGCCGAATGCAACATAATTAATTATAGGCCGTATAAGTACTAAACACTTTGAATAACTACTACCATATATAATTCTATATAGCTACATCACCATCTAATTTCGTTTATGAAATCATATTTATAATGTAAAAACGTTTATAAATATCTCTTTAGTAAAAACGGCGTAACTTTATCGTTTTAATCTCGTTTCTTATGTTTCTTACGTCCACGTTCTCGTATTAAGACGACGTATAAAAATATTATATTTTCAATATTTGATTCCCCTGGTAAACAGTGGTTTTTACTGTTCATATGCTTTTATAAAATTATTCGTTGTAAACCCGTAAATGTCGTATTTTATCCGTTTTAGCTCCGATTTTAGTGATTCTTTCGAGCACGTCTTCGTAAAGCACGGTCTTCGTAATTGAAAAGTTTCTATCAAAATATAATATTTATTCAAAATAAGTATCTGAGATAATAGTGATTTTTACTGTTCATTGAGTTTATAAAATATTGTTTATGGTGTTGAGGTTTCAAGAGCCGTGGCATAGGAAGAGGGAAAATGATAGAGTTTTCTGTGTTGTTTCTCATTAGGAATGTGAAGATGCTGTGTGTTTCTCTTTTCTAGTTGATGCCCTTAATACATACTCAAACAGTACTAAGTCAAAGACAATAGAGGAGGACATTCTAGGGAAAGTTGGAGAGTCAAGTACAATTCAGGGCAAGTAAGAAAAATAGTCATTTGAGCTTCTCGCTCTAAGAGTGAGATACACCCATTGAATTCTAGGAATGTGATTGAATGGAAAATATCTTTGTATCTTTCTTCATGTATCCGCTCATATATGTTATATATGTGATGATATTTTTGTAAATTTTGAGTCTATATGGTATAATTGTGGGTGAATTTATGATAGCCGTTAAGAAAACGTTTTGGAGTGGTCTCCTGTAATGCTAACACTGTATTTGTTGCCCTAATCTGCGAAACGTAAACACTTTACGTACACCAAAAACAAATAAAAATAAATCAAAGTTTAAATAATTATCCTCAAAATAATTTAACTTAACACATTGCTTGGATTGTACACATTTAATTGTTTGATTGCTCCCGTTTTACATTGAATGAATAATGCTTTGCTTGGTTGCTTAATGCTCTGCTAGGCTTGAATGCTTGAAATATTCTGATTTGCTGCTAGCTAAGGTGCTAGATGCAAGTAGTGGTGCTAAGCTAGGCTGTAAAACCTTAGGCTAGCTGGTGATAACTCAACAACTTTAAAACCCAACCCTCACCATCAATAAAAATCACCCTCGTATCCACTACAAAAAGAACAAAGCGAATTATAATGTACGGTCGTAAAACTAGTACTCTAAAACACTGTGTTATATCAATTACACCAAGCCAAGTCAACCTATTAATCAATACATGTTTTATCTTAGTTCCCAAATATTAAACAGTAATTACTAAATTCCATGCTTTATGATTTATTAATTTAAGTAAGCTACACTATTGACCGTAGCGGTCACCAAGTCCTAGAAAAAAACGCACTCTTATATCTATCTCTCCTATCGACCCCCATAATCAGGCCCACCATATGACACCACTAAGAAGAAAATTTATTTTTGACATTTTCAAAGAGATTTAGAAGAGTTCCTTAATGGTTTCGTAGTAATCGAAACATAATTGAGGGAGTTTTTGAATTAGGTGTTAAGCTATCTAATCTTGTTTATTCTTTATCTTGAAGGTTTCATAATCTTTCGCATACTTTCATTCCTTATATTTTGTTATAACCATCATGATTTTCATGTTATATCACCAACTAGTTGTTATTTTAAAGGACTTGCAAAAGAAAACACAGTAAATGTCTTTATCTATGATATTATATATATATATATATATTTATATAATACATATTACTATATAAATAGTATATAAATAAGTAGCTATCTTATATATATACATGATAATATATTAGTATATATATATATATATGTACGTGGCGCAAGAAACGATTGTTAAATAAATTATACACATGACCATAACTACTTGAAACAATTATTTTTGACATATTACGAAGTATCTCGCTTCTGCTTTAAATATAAGTCTTGTAGACTTTGAATTGGTAATTTATAAACTAGCTTAGATTCTTAGTTATATTATATGACTTAAATTTCTTGGTCTTGGACAAATTAGTTGATATTAATTGAAAGTAGGGAGGGATTAAGATAGATTGGATAGGTTGTATTGTGGTGAATAATTGTGAAAGTATGGATGAGAAGAGATTAGGTTAAATGATTTTGTTGTTGTGAATGAAGTTAAATTGAGTAGATTATAAAATGTTAAAAATTGTCCAAGAAGAGTTCGTACCATAGGATGGCTTAAAAATGTTTTGACAAAGTTAAAAATCTAAGAGAATATGTAGTATATGTTTCTCCTGCCGAGTTTGATATAAAGAACCAAAAACGAACTTAAAACCGAAGAAAGTTATAGCCGTTTAAAGTTTGACTAAACCAATAAACAATTTTGACAGCTATTGCCATATTTGCTGACAATCTGTCCAGTTTTAAATTGAGATTTCGACCTCGTTTCTGGTTCCGAACCGCTAAAAGCTTTGATAAAAGAAAAGCTTAGTCGAAATGATTTTTCCATAAAATAAGAGAACTCTCTTTAACGGAGGCTTGAAATGTTAAATACAACGAATGAGATACACCCCGTCAAGAGTTGGAATATTTTTCAGAAAAGTTTAATGCGCAAATTCCTGCACACATTATTATTAATTATAGAAGCTGTCTAGGAATTTAATTTGAGGGGTTTTCGAGATGTTTTCGGGCCTCCGTGTTGAGTCTAAAAAAACCTTATAAAATTATGGTATTAACACTTAACTAATATTTTATATGTGTCAAAAACTTAGACATATAAGTTCTATTTAAAAACTAATAGTACCTATAATTATATTTTTGACATTAGAAATATTAACACTATAATGTATACTTTACTATATTATAGGGCGAACTGAACGTAAACATTAGTTTTGACTTAGCAGCAACAAAACACAACTAATTAGGTGGTGATGATAATACGTTATAAATTATAGTGCATCTATTTTATTTCGCTAGCATTATTCTAAATCGTATCCTATAATTCATAGGTTGCATGTCGGACTTATATTCTTTGTGACCGATTTTCCTTTGTTATTTTCCTAAAACAATAGCTTACCAACTTGAGTGTGAAGTTTATAGCTCCGCTTTGACTTGTTTACAATTACTTTTACAATTTTAGGGTGATATACTATTTGGGGGTGATATACATTGCTTGTTTTTAGTTATGGACGCAAGTACCTTACTTTCTTTTAAATGGATTACGAATTAGCCTAAGTAGCGATAATTCACTATGCCCGAATTATCATGAACCATTAATTACTTTGTGTAAGCGCGAGTGTTAAAAATAAATCTATTAGGATTGACATCCCCGTCCAGGAATGGTGGCAACAAGGCCAACAGACGTATACCATGTCGGATTGCGGGTGGCTCACTTTGGACACTCCTTAGGGTACTTTGATTGCATTAAATTACATACATAACTTTGTCTAGTTTCGGTGTCATGAGCTTAGTGCAATCGTAATTATTTCTCTGGATATTGTATACCATGCAATACTTACTTTAAATCTTGCGGTCCAACCTTTATAATTACTTAAACCTATGAACTCACCAACTTTATGTTGACAGTTGACATTTTCAAGCATGTATTTCTCAGGTGCATTGTATCGTTTATGAACGTATAGAAGTGCGTGTTGGGTCATTCGCATATGTCAAGATAACTTTCAGAGAATTTTCTGCTGTGACGTATTAGAAGTGCATTGGAGTCATCATACATCAAGATCACTTTCATGAATTTTCTGCTTGCATTAAAACTATCTTCCTTGTTGTACTAAACTATGTTTTACTTTTCGATGCAAACTTATGGGACCAATGCTACAACTTATTTATTTTAATCAAATCAACGAGGTTATCTTTTAAACGACTCATTTATAGGTCGTTCTCTTATATCTTGTGCTATTGTATTATGAAGTAACGCTCCTAATTACCTTTCCACTGCTACATATTTTGGGGGTGTTACAGTATTCACCCCCCTCTACGGTTCTACAATTGGTATCAGATCAGCTTACTCAAGTTTTCAAGCGTTAAAACCTTCTCGAGAAGTCGTTTTAAGTTGAAAACATCTTTTTCAAAAAATTCGAAATCCTAACTCCTATTTTTGAAAAAGTCGAGTAAAGATCCATGGCTCAAGAGAACTATGTTGAGGGGTGTTCTATGCAAAGACCACCTTTGCTAGAATCAAATGGCTTTTGCTTTTGGAAAGCCCGCTTTGAGACTTATGTTAAGTCCAAATATATTGACTTGTAGCAAGTCATCCAAAACGGCGATTTTTATTTCAAAGTTGAAGACAAAGAAACAAAGTTAATAAAGAAAACGTCGTATGAACTTCTCAAAGACAATGAGAAGAAACAACTTGGCAAAAATGAAGAAGCCAAGATGACCATCTACAATGCTCTACCGCGCAAATAGTATGAGCGAGTCTTCATGTGTAAAACCGCCAAGGTGGTTTGGCATACACTCATCAAGGCAATTCACAAGTCAAGAATTGCAAGATTGACCTTCTCACTCAAGAATACGAGAAGTACTTAATCTCTAATGAATAAACTATTGATAGCGGCTTCATACGATTCAACGCTATTATGACTAGTATAAAATCTTTAGATCCAGACTACTCAAGCAAGAATCACGTGAGAAAGTTTCTTCGTGCTTTACCATTGAAATGGAGAGCCAAGGTGACGGCCATTGAAGAAGCCAAAGACTTGGCTACTCTTCCTCTTGACGAGCTAATTGAAAACCTTAAGGTTTATGAAATGGTCTTGAATAATGATGGCGTAACTTCCAAGACTACTAAAGAAAAGGTCAAGTCATTAGCTCTTAAAGCTAATGTCACTAGGGAGCAAATGTGTTTGAGTTTAAGGTTTCCTTAACCTTAAACTAACTAAACATATATCCTTAAACTAACTATGGTAAATTAGGGGTTAAGGGTACATGTTGTAAGAGCTTGTAAGATTTTGTAAGAGATCCTCCTAATCCCTATGACCCTTGGACGCCTAGGATTATGTTTAGGGTACTAATGATTTGACAATTTCTAGTTATATGGGATAATGGTGTACTGAAGGTGGTTAATAACCATAGTATACAAGGTTTGTCTTCATGTAAGGTATTCAATATCATGTTCGCCCCTTTGTAGGCTTAGTGACACAAAAACTGTATAATTTTTGTATTTAGGTGTAAAAGTGGGTGTGGTTTGAGTATAGATAGGTATAGGTACTTCCGGTACTGCCCTTAAATATATTTTATTGCGAACCGTAACGTTTTACGTAGCCCAATAAAATAAAATGGGGAAAACTTATAAGTATACTCCAAATAATTATATGACACTTTTTTGACGTAAATTTTTATTTGTTTGATGTCCGTTTACGTTGAATGATGGTTTTTAGTTTACGAGATTTAACTATGTGATTATAATTAAAAGCGAACGCGTAAAACTCTAAAAATAAATAGTGGTAATAATTAAGTCGAGAAATAAACTAAAAATGTGAAATGTTACATCAAATCTCGGTGTAGTTTCACCATCTTCGCCATCATAATAATTCCGAATAATTCCTTCGGTAATTTCTTCATTCTTTGGTTTCACCAATAATTGTGATGGTAGTAAAATCACATGAGCTTTGACTACTAATATACATTCCCATTTGCAATGTGTAAATTTCTAACCGCACCAAAGATAGAGAATGACACAAGACTTAGGAAATACAAACTTGACACTTTAAGTAACTAGCAACTGTAAATTAAACTTTAATCTAACAGGGTAGGTTAAGGTGTAAGGGTGTAACAAAACAAATAATTGGTGTAAATTCCTAAAGGATTGGCTCTACGGGTTGTTTTAGTGGATCATCACTCTAAAGATGAGAGTGGAAGGGTTTAACTGGAGGTTAACTAACCGGTGTAGTTAGTTAATAAGCAACATGTAAAGGCGATTTTTTTGTAATCCTAAGATTTACCAATTTAAACAAGTTACTCTAATTAAATCCATAATACACATTATTGTAGTCTCGAATAGATATACCAAGCCAAGTTCTAAAGTCTACAACATCACCGGCATACTCATATTTTATGGATTTTGGGTAAACATTTGGAAACGAAAAGGTTAAATCCTCACAATATCTAACAAGGTTTGTTGTGTGTGGGTTATGTAACATGTAATTTCACAAAAGTATGCTTGAAAAAAATAATTAAATTTGAGCATAATTTAAGCATTTTAGTGTGAAAAATATGACAAGTAAACATTCTAATTCCATCCTCCCACTTGAATTATACAACGTCCTCGTTGTATATATAAAACATTAAATACAGAAATTTAAAAAGAATTAGAATGAGAAACTCCCCTGATTTTTGCTCGGTAGATTCTCCAATTTGCGTTTATGAGCAAGATTTTGTGTTGAACAGCCGTCTTGAGGTTTCAAGACTCCAACACTTTAAGATTTCTAGATTCGTAAATTCTCCACCAATATTCGTCGATATTTCCTTCACGAGGTCCTACGTAAAATATAGGAAAAATAGGTGCATTCCTATCTTGGTATCTACGGTTAATTTAAACTAAACTAAAACAAACTAAATACGGATTAGTCTGTGGATACGGCGTATCAAATAATTGAATACGGCGTATTCGCAGAACTGACAATAATGTTTTTAAAGTGAATAAATGTAAAGACTGATAGCGTCTAGATAATTAATACGTCATATGGGGGTGGAACGGATACGCCGTATTAAAGTCTGGGAAGACAGACTCGATAACAAAATTAAATAACATTCTGGGTTGTCTCCCGGGAAGCAATTTTGTTTACAGCGAAGTCTTTAAGTTAGACTTTTCTTTAGCTTCCACATGTTTGAAATCATCTCCATTCTTGCATTTGTTGTTAATATCCTGCTTGGTTCCGTTATATGAACTATATTGCTGAACTTACTACCATGCTTTGTTCTATCATGCAAAAACAAACCAAAAAGTCATATCATGACATATATGTACAAAATGCTAGAACCTGTTTTAGTGTTAGATACATCAAGATATGAATAATAATAAATGTACAGATAAAGATAAAGATAGGAGGGATCATGGGTCTGGCTGCTGCTGGTCCTGCTGAGCTGCGGAGGTGCTGCCTCGCCAGTCCTCTGTCTGACGCGCCTCTGGTATGATACACGGGTCTGAGCATATAGCGTATAGGCAACTCCTGCCCTGTCCATCATCTGTCCTAAACCAGTGGTAACCCATGTACTGAACCTAGAAAAATCATAAGCCATCGCGTCAATCACCTATCAATCCCCGGCGAATCTCGAGTACGTTCTCCTCTAATCTGGCCATCCTTTGAGGCATGGTTATGGCATGAGCCTGTGGTGGTGGAGGTGGATGTTGAGGTGCCTGCTCGGGTGCCGGATCAGCCTGGCCACCCTCATCAATAATCAGGGCATCCTCAACGACTGCAGGGGCACCAGCCGCAGCAACGGGCTGCCTCTCTGGTCCCATGGCCACCCAGGCCCAAGTATCATTAAACTGCGCACAAATCTGCAGTCTCACCAGCTCTGTCATATCAATAATAGGAAGCTTGGGGGCAATAACCGCCAATCCTCCTAGTATCTCATCGGTCAGAAGTCCAAAATGCTCGGCCAATCGAGCTACAAACTGCCCACCAGAAATATGCGCCCTGCTCTTCCTCCCAGCAGCAAACAACCTCAAATACCTAGCCAATAAATAAGGAATGTTGACCGAGTCAACGTCCATCCCCCTCAGATAAAACAAATCTGTCACGGTCACCTTCTCAAGTGCCTGACTCCTCCCAACAGTACTACAAGCTATCAACTGATGGCATAGCCTAAGAATCGGATCTCTGATCAAAGTGTATGATGGGTTTGTACCAAGGAAATCTCCAGCAGATGAGATCCCCATCCAGTAACTATTTGAGTGGTTGGTTGGTTTTAGCTATTAAACTAAATAATAATCTAAGCTACTGGTGATAACAATATAATAAAAGATTGTGTTTATTTAATCATGTATTACTCCTTATATTGCTTCTCCTAGTGTTGTTGCTTTGTCACACTTGTGATGATCTATGCAATTATTTCCTAAGTCATGAACGAATTACACGAAAACGCCGTCTATTTAATATTCCGTTAAGGCAACGCACAAGTGAGGTAGTATGAAGACTATTACAAGGCCCCTAAGAGTATATTAAATGCAATTGAAATATATTAAGAGTGGATCAACCATATAAGGGGCAAGGTAGTATGAAGACTGTTACCCGATGGTATCCTTTGTACACAATCATGTTTTCCTAGACATATCAGCAGCGATGCAGACAAAAGCTGGTTTTCTAAGACCTAACATGCATATTCTGTCACACCCCGTAAATTCTCGGTTAGTATTCCGACCCATTCCGATCATCTACTTTTAAATTTTATACGTTACGTTTAAATCTAACAGTTTACCGGGAAGCTAAACTACGTAAAAACTGGAAAAAAATGTCATCGGACGCGTTTTGACATCGGTCATTATTTTATTTAGGCTTAATATGAGATATTTTAGCTTTCCTGAGTTGTGATTTTTAATCACTTCCAATATTAATTTTAGGGTTTTATCTCCTAAATTGCGTTTTTAGCATTTTTGACCAAACAGAACCCCGGAAACTCGAAATCTTTTCGTGTAAACTCAAGTTATCGATAATCTTATACACTAAGTCAAAAATTTTGTGATCATACTCATGCCCTCCCCCTACATATGAAATTCTTGCTTGTGAACAAGCTTGGACTTGAAATTAAATCATTTATGCTCCACTAACTCAAAATTTGAAAACTTACCATGCATGTGAAGGAAAATGACATCTTTGTTGCCTAGTAACTTGCATGCATGCCATCTCTTACACATCACATGTAAGCTTGGACCATTTGACTAGAAATTTAAAACCAAGACCAAGTATATAGAACCATGACCATGTTACTTGAACTTTAGCTAGAAAACTTGACCCATTTGGTCCTTGTGGCCTTCCCATTGTCGAACCACCAACAACACACACCAAATTCACCCAAAAACCTAGCACATATCCTATAAATACTATGTGATATCACAACTTAGGGTTATAACTCATTTCACTAGCCATAAAATTTTCACACATCTCTCTCCCTCTCCTCCCTACTCCACGACACACATACATATACATATACTTTCCATAACTTTTGATTTCTAGCAAGATCCAATCATTCCAAGTTTATTCCTAGTCATATCTAAGGTGTTATGAAGCATTTGTTCCTTGATTTCAAGAATTATAAAATTAGGGTTTTGCAAGATTATTTGGGGTTTTTATAGATCTATAGTTTTTGGGTATAGATCTTGTGTTTTCACTACTTGCTCTTCTTGATTTGTAAGTCTTTCTTGATCTTTGCTTGGTTTCATCTATTATCTTTATAGACCTATGCGTGTTCATAAAGATCCATGTGTTTGTATTATTTTCACAAAAGAAATAAATTAATATTTTGTCATCTTTTATAAAGTGGAAGTAAAAATTATTACAACTTTATGTTTATGATTTATATCATGTTCTTGGTGAGATTGAGGGTTGATGAGAGTTGCAACAATAGAGATTAGGTTGGATTA